>JAOXOE010032244.1:0-11205 GCA_028565055.1 Phoeniculus purpureus
AGGATTGCCTCGACCCAGATGCAGGACCTTACACTTGGTCTTGTTGAACCCCATCAGGTTGGCTTGTGCCCACCTCTGCAGCCTGTCCAGGTCCCTCTGGATGGCATCCCCGCCCTCCAGCGTGTCTGCTGCACCACACAGCTTAGTGTTGTCAGCAGACTTGCTGAGGGTGCACTCAATGCCTCTGCCCATGTCACCCAGCAAGATGTTGAACAAGACTGGTCCTAGGACTGATCCCTGAGGGACTCCGCTTGTCACTGGCCTTGTTGGTTTTGGATATATTTATTTTGTTTTCGTAGATGAAAGAAAGATATTAGATGAAGGGCGGAACATGGTAATTGAAGACATGGAAAAGTCTGAGATATTTAATAACTTCTTTGTCTCAGTCTTTAACAAAAAGCTTGTCCATCCTCAAGCTAACTGGGCTTCTGATTTGGTAGACAGGGATGTCTCCTGTAATCCAGAAGGAAGTAGTTAGTGATCTGCTGTGCCACTTAGGTCCTAACATGTCTATGGGTCTGGATGGGATTCATCCCAGGGTGCTTAAGGAGTTAACGCAAGAGCTAACTAAGACTCTCTCTGTCATTTATTACCAGTCCTGGCTAAACGAGGGGTCAAAGATGACTGGAAGTTGGCCAATGTGGTGCCCATCCACAAGAAGGGCCAGAAGGAGGGTCCTGGGAACTATAGGCCTGTCAGCCTGACCTCAGTGCCTGACAAGCATATGGAGCAGCTCATCCTGGGCGCCATCAAGTAGCATGTACAAGAGAACCAGAAGATCAGGCAAATGAATGTCCAGCCAAACCAATCTGATCTCATCCTATGACTGGGTGACAGTGGATGAGGGGAAGGCTGTGGATGTGGTCTACCTAGACTTCAGTAAAGCCTTTGACATAGTCAATGGATGCTTTGACATGGCATTCTCCTGGAAAAGCTGGCAGCCCATGGCTTGGATTGGTGCACCCTCTGCTGGGTTAAAAACTGGCTGGATGACCGGGTACAAAGAGGGTTTGTGAATGATGCCACATTCAAATGGTGTCCAGTGACAGTGGTGCCCCCAGGGATTAGTACTGGTCCCAGTTCTACTCAACAACTTTGTTCAGTTCCAGGGGGTTGAATCTACCCTTAGTAAATGTGCAGATGACAGTAAGTTGGGGGCGAGTGTCAATTTTCTGGAGGGGAGAAAGATGCTGCAGAGTGATCTGGAGATGCTGGGTCAATGGGCATTGGCCAATAGGATGAGGTTTAACAAGGCCAAGTGTACGGTCCTATACTTTGGCCACAATAACCCCCTGCACCTACAGACTTGGGGAGGAGTGGCTAGAGAGTAGCCTGGCAGAGAAAGTCCTGACGGTACTGGTTGACAGCTGGCTGAACATGAGCCAGCAGTGTGTCCAAGTGGAATGAAAGGCCAATGGCATCCTGGCTTGTATCAGGAACGATGTGGCCAGCAGGATTCAGGATGTATTTCTTCCCCTGTACTGGGCATTCAAAGCGTCACCTCGAGTACTGTGTTCAGTTCTGGGCCTCTCACTTCAAGAAAGATATTTAGGTGCTGGAGTAGGCCTAGAGGAGACCAATGAGGCTAGTGAAGGGACTAGAGGGAAAGTCCTATGAGGACAGGCTGAGGAAACTGTGGTTGTTTAACCTGGAGGAGAGGAGACTCAGGGGGACCTTACCACTCTATAACTACCTGAAGGGAAATTGTAGACAGGTGGGGGTCGGGCTCTTCTCCCAGGCATGAAAGGACTGATAGCATGAGAAGGCATGGCCTGAAGTTGTGCCAGAGGTTAGGAAGCGGAATTTTAATACTCAAACCAAATAACTTTGTGTGAAAACTGTCAGCTTGAATGCAGAAATTTAATGCAGAAAATACATTCTACACTGCAATTCTATAAATAAAGAACTATTATTTTAGCATTAGTTTTAGCTGACATGCTGTGCATTTTCTATACCAGATGTTGTCATACATATTGGCATACTTAAATAACAAATTGTATTACCTGAATTAAAATATACAGCAAATTCCTCACTAATGACCTTGTTATGTGTACCGTATGAAACACAAATATATGTTAGCCTTCTAATGATACCAGTACATTTGATATGAAAAAAACAAATTACATTCCCATTTCAATGCATAATTTTCAAAAGATTTTTGCCTTTTGAAATAAAAATTGTGACTGTGAATTTGAAAGCAATCTTAAAGTCATAAGGGTTTGAGTTGAATGGACCTTCCCAGGTCATCTAGTCCAGCCCCCTCTAGAATGAACCGGGACATGTCCAATTAGATCAGGTTACTCAGAATCCTGTCCAGCCTGTCTCTGCCTCCTTCACATCCTATGATCAAGTAGCTGTAGATACCAGTAAGTCCTCTTCTCCCTGAAAAATCTGTCACTTCCTTGGGTTCAACAAGACCAGCCCCTACAGCCTGCTCAAGGATACCCTGTCCTCCCTCTCCAGAATACATTGGTCAGGATTATCTTCATTACATGTTGGTCGCATACTAGGAAACCCAAAGCTGCGTACAGCGTGCCAGTTGCTGTCTTACAGGAAGTGAATGGCAGTTCAGGTTCATTTCCCGAGACCTGCTGACTGCGCTTTTGCTAATGCAGGCCAGAATACGTGAATGTTGTTCCTGGATGTACTGATCTCTTGGAGCCAGCTTAGGGTCACCAGAGCTCCCAGAACCACTAAAGCAGAGCTGTTCCCCTACTGGTCAGCCTCAGGCTCTACCGTTACCTACTAGATGCAGTAATTTGAATTCACCTTCACAGAGTTCCTGTCATAATTTTTCTGAGCAGCAGCTCTGACTTCTAGCAGATTGACCGCTCTATGGATATTTTGTGTCATCTGCAAGCCCAAGCATGATGAAAGTGAAACTTGTACCATCATTCAGGCCATTCATGAAGAACATTAAACAATATTGGTCCTGATAATTGCTCTCTGTGAGAAAATACTGCTTTCTGGTCACTATCTGGTGCATTATGGGCCACAACACAGTAAGCCTTGATGCCCAGGATGCTTTCAACCTACTTTGTTGACTTATATCACTAAACGTGATATATGTTCATATGCCACTAAACGTGGTCACTATGAAAGTTGCGTCAAAAGACTATCTGAAGTCAGGGTGGTCAAGTATACATGTTTTTGAGGAGGAGATTGAGACGAGACCTTGTTGCTATCTACAACTGGAAGTCTGCTTGGGGAGTTAGTTGAATTGCCATCCCCTGAACATGTTTAAAAGTCATGTAGAAATGGAGCTTAGAGAGATGGTTTATTAGTGGAGTTGGTACAGCTAGGTTAAGGGTTCAATTTGATGATCTTGAAAGTCTTTTCCAGCCTAGATAATTCTATGATCTTTTCTTGGTTACAGTCTTCTCATGAAGACATGATTTGTATGGGACTGGATTTTCCCTAGCTTTTTAAATATTATGGAATCAGAATGCTGTGGGTTGGAAGGGACCTTCAAATGTCATTTAGTCTAATCCAGCTGCAGTAAGCAGGGATACTTCAGTGAGGTGAAGTACTCCAGAGCCCCATCCAGCATGACCTGGAATGTTTACACCTACCACCTCTCTGGGCAACATTTTATATCTATGATCCATATCAACCTTTGTCCTACAGTTTTCACAGAAGCTGTTAAAAAGTTAAGATCATACTTACCTGCTTACCTGACTATCATGGTATTTCTAAATTTATAATTTCATTTAAAAATAAGAAATAAGTAAAATAAAACTAAGTGATTATGACATCCATGGAGGTGCATACTATTCACATACCATATCACAAAGTTGAGTTCTGGGGCGTTTTCATCACTATGCTTATTGAATCTGATAATTTCTCATATTCTTTTCCCACCTTAAGAATATTGGTCATCTGATATGCTGCGTGAATACACCTATTGGACAACAAGTGATTTCTCAGTTTGTAAAGTGCCAAACAAATATAAATCAAGTAAATATCTTAAACATGTCCAGAGTTTATGACTTTGTCCTTTTACTGTGAAATCTGTTGACAATATATTCTTCCTTTTTCAAAAATTTCTGGAATACTTTTCTAGCTTACTACAAAGCATAAAACACAGAAGAGTGTTCACTGCCCAGCACCACTGAACAAAAGATTGAAATTGCTTGTATACCACTGGCTTAGAAAAATTCCTGGATCCTGAGAATTTTAGTATGAGATTGTAACAAAATCGTAAACAAAATGGATCAAACGTGGTAAAACCTAGTGTGTCAATACAGAAGTTCTAGTCCTGATTTCACCTTGCACATGACTGAAGAAATAAACAAATTTCAAATTGCTTCTGCTTGATATCCAAGTGTTGATGAAGTACAACCTTTTTTCTTCTTGAGAACTAGAAGAATTCTTGATTTCTTTGTTCCACCACATAATGAAATGTCAGGTTAATAACTGTAAAGGGCATTCTGCTCTGTACAGATAATAATAACATGAATTTTAAATAAATATTTTGCCACAAACTGTTATAAGTAGCAAACTGTTCCAGTGTTTGCTTCTAAAAATCTAAATATTTCTGATTTGTGCCAGGAAACAGAAGAAAGTTGTGTCTATTATTTAATATCTAATAATTAACATATTCATATTTAACATAAAGAAGCCTACCGTATTTACCAGCAATCACCAAAAGTTAATAAATTCAGTAAACCAGCAACTTGAAAATCTATGTACGTTACACAAGTCCGTCAGTCTCCAGCATACCTAGGCAGTGGTCACAATCATTCTCAGGGCCAACAAGGTAACTATTTTCTAGCCTGATCTCTCCTTTGTAGGTATGTATCCCATTTGAAACTTACTGCTGGCTGAAGATATTAAAAAAATAAATAAATAAATTGTGGGAATTACTGGTAACACTTAGGAGCTGGCCTAAACTTCATCAAGAACACATACCATCTCTACTGCATAAAATATATAAATACATTCTTTTGCTGTCTTTTGGTATAGGATGGCTCTATCTATCATCTGTGTCTGTCCTTTTTTCAGCTGTTTCTGTGTGTTACAAGATCCTTATCTCAGGACAAGGATTCTCAGTAAGAGGAACTCCACTGTTAGACGATACCTTAAATAACTCTTGCCTTCTTATTGTCTTCTAGGATGCATAGAAAGTCATGCCTTAAGCCACAGGCTTTTTTACTCTCAGGGATTTGGTAAAAATTATATTCATAATGCTTACAATTAATAGAAGTGTTTACTAATTGATGAAGGAATGGTTTTATTCCTCCGGAAAATTTTGAGGCACACATAAGTCACTGGGAATAAAATTCCAAGCTGGAAATTTTAAAGGGAAAGGTAACTTCTCACATAAATAATATCCTCAGCATGTGTCACAAGCTGTCACATTACGTTTCTTTCCCTTCTATTCCTTATCCAGAAAGCATTATACGTTTTATACGTTTTATTCAACACATTTGAGAAACTGTGAAGAGCTCTTGCCCTATTGTTTTAAAAAGTAAATACTCTATGTGAGTCATAGCCTAGTTTGTTTTGTCTAGCAGTAAGTAAATAAGAAAAAGCACACATTCTATTTACCAGCATTTCTAATAATGTCTAATAATCTCTAAAGAAATTGTGATTGTTTTAACACAGACACTAAGAGAAATTTGAATAACTCTAAAAATCAATATTTTGAGCAACTTTCAAACTGTCAGTTATTGTAGCAATGTGAACTAATAGCTTATTATGCAGCGACACTAGCATGTTTTCAGAGATTCACATTTTTTTCAGCAGTCTAACTTGCCTGCCTTTCTTTCTTCTTCTCTTTCTTGCTGTCTCCATTTTCTCCTTTTCCTAAGCTAGCAGTCTCCAGGTTTCTTCAAAGTTGTTTAAAGAGGTAAACAGACTTTTGGATGTAATACTGTAAGTAAAAAGCAGATCTACAAACTGAAAAATCATCCAACCTTCATCTTTCCATGAGCTCCTACTAGCTACAGAAGACTTTAATTTTTTTGACATTTACCAGGAAAGAATAACAGGGAAAATAAAACATACTAATTTGAATTAAGATACCAGAGTTCATGAATAATGAAAAGCTAAGATAACAAGGATGAGGGATGTGGATTAATATAGCTGTGCCTTACACATATTCCCATTAAAAAGTTCTCCACTGATTTTCTAATGGGTTTGTATAATTCCTGTACTTTCTGACTGCTGTCACCTTAGCTCCTAGCCTGTGAAGGATAACATGCAGACAACCTTTGGAGATCCAAGGCTTCTAATTCTGTTCTTCATCCACAAGTGTCTCCAATGCTTTGTTCCATGAGAAATGCAATGTGAAGGATAGTCCATTTTATTAGCACAAAAATCACGTTGCTTACATTTTTTCACCAGTATATTTCACCATAATACATTATGGATTACTATTTACCTTTTTTTCTTGATCATTTGATATATGCATATGTTTGTGTTTTGTAATTGCATTATATAACAACTCATCGTTACTTTGAATACTTTCAATAGTCCAGAAAGGAAGAATGTGACATTATTAAATTTGCAAAATAACATTATGTAGAGAAGTTATACTGATTTAAAAACAAGTTTAATTGAGAAATGGAATTCAACAATGTAGGAAATAAAAATGTTCAACAATGTCTTAAAAAATGCCTTTCCAATTTACATTTGTTTTTAAAAATCAGCAGACTTTGCAAATTTAGTCTGAAATGAATTTCTAAATGCTTAAGACTTTACTCACTTGCAGATGAGGCTGATCAGCATTTCCACAGCTGGTGCCAGCATTCTGATATTAAAATCCTTAACTATGTTGTAAAGGACCAGGAAATCAGTTGATTTTTCACTCCCACCTGGAACAAGATACTATGTCAGTTACTTTTTCTCATGATCTTCCAAGTGTAATAAGACACTCATTACATTATCTTTGCCTGTCACGTTAAAGGTTTGTCAGAATGCTCATGCAAAGGATGAAAGTACAAACCATTAGAATCTGTGAATTTCTCAATGAATGTGATCTAACATGTAAAAATAAGTGCTTTAAACAGTAATTTATTTTGTCATTAAAAATGTCTTATATCACTTTTTGTTATTAACATTCATAACTGTAAAATTTAAATGAAAGATCCATTCGTATAAGGTATACATTTCTAAATGCTGGTACTGAAGAAAGTAAAATCAGAACATCTAGCAGTAGAAAATGCAAGTATTTCAGAGAAAAGTAATTCAATATATTTATCCAAACAATGAAGATTCACATTTATTTCAACCTGAGGAGACTATTGTCAAGTGTTCTATGTTAGAGCATTATTTTTCCAAATTTCTTCACCTTATTATGGACTGTAGTTTTCATATTTATGAGGAACATTTTAAAAATGAAAGTGAATGAAAAAAACACTCTATAAATTGAGAAGAGGCAAGGATAGCAGGAGAAAGTCTCTGTGAAGAAAGAAGGATGCATTCTTGAACTCGTGTTGTTGGGACCAATGCTGAAACCTGGACCAGTAATATCTGTCCCAGCCACATCCCTTAATCTCTGTGTCCATCTCTGTTTGTCTCTCTCTTTCACATTCAGTCTTCCCCTATTTGTTTTGTTATTGACAGATGTCACCAATTTTTTGCCTTAAGATTTTTAAAAATCCCAACAAATTGTTTCAAACAAATTGTTTGAAAGTGTTCCTCTTAGCCAGTCATTGTTGTTCTGTTGCTTTGTGCCTTGCAAGGATGGCTGTATTTAGGGGTTTGTAAAGATTCACCTCCCTCATCAGCCATTGACTAGGATGAGACAAAATCCTGGAACAGGTTTCCTAAGGTGTTCAAAAACCGTGTAGATGTGGCACCTGGAAATACGATTTACTGAGCAAGGTAGCATTGGGTTGACATTTAGACTTAATAGTTTGCTGTAAAATTTGTTCAGTCCTGAGAACAATCACGTAGTTGGACTAGATTATCATTCTAGGTCCCTTTCAACCGACATAGTCCATTCTACTCAGATAACATAGATCTATCAATTGTAAACTGTGCTTGACCAAACTGATTTCTCCCCAGTAAAGTAATACATGTGGTAGATTAAGTGAGAACATTGAAATATGCTTATTTTCTCAAGCATCATGATAAATGATAGTAATAATAGTGATGAAATGCAAATCTGTGA
Source organism: Phoeniculus purpureus (assembly GCA_028565055.1). NCBI lineage: Eukaryota > Metazoa > Chordata > Aves > Bucerotiformes > Phoeniculidae > Phoeniculus > Phoeniculus purpureus. The sequence goes on from JAOXOE010032244.1 coordinate 8,120, forward strand.
TTTTCTTATTTATTCCAATATTACACAATGAGTTTTGTGTCTTTTCTGTCACTCATTATCAGAAAGGGCTGAGACATATATTAAAGCGTGTGTATGTCAAAAAAATAGTGTAAATAATTTTTCATTTATTATATCTATAGTATTAAAATGTTAGTTATTTTTATTATGTCTTATTTACCACATGACACATCTATCGTTCAAACTAAAGGAATGTCAAACATTAAGAGAAATCATACTCTTACAGCTCTCATATGCATTACAACACAATGGGTGCATTTCTACAAAGGGCAGGATTTTTTACAACCTCACTGACTTACAACAACTTTTTTAATGAGCTTCTACATTACACCTGCACTGTGGACAGCACTGCAATGTTCAGAAATACAGATGGCTTATAAAAGTTTCAGCTTTTTACCCATCAACATTCCTCGCTGTACAGGGTATATAACTTACGAATCAATGATCAGTTATAAAAAAGCAGACAAGAAGAATGATTAATAATGTAGAGTTGGTCTTTTAATGATGTATATAAAGACCAGTTGGAAAGGCATAGCACATCTGGCAAATTTGTAAGGTTGCATGTAGAGTGTAACCACCTCAGAGAACTAAATTTACTTTAAATATTAATGCTATTTTTGTAAATCGTACATCTTTATTTTTAAAGAAAAAATAACAGATTTAAGCACAAAATTATTTCAATAACACTTCTCCTGTCTTCTAGCTCATGAAAGACTTATTCATTGTAACAAGTAAAGTAATCCTATAAAACTAATATAATGTTGTTTTTTAATAGCTTTAAGCTCCTTCTACTGGGTTCTAATTTTAGCATAAACAACCACATTTTTCATCTTCTACACAGAAAGTTCATATATTTCCATGAAATGCAAAGTCTCTCAGAAGACCTTTTTCTACTCTTTCTTTCAGTACAAGATTTAGGGCAAGTTGTTCATGTGCAAAAATCCCCTTAAGGACAGACAAATTTAGTTCAATAGTCCTATAGATTTAACCATTAATCGCTGTCTAGAACAGAACTGAACTATTATTTTTTTCCAGCAGTGGTAATGTTTTTAAGTTACAAAACTTCTTTGCCACAAGAAACATTCCAGATTTGTCTGAAAATAGACATCCAACTACAAGTTATCCACCCAACCATCTGTTCAGAGTAAAAGAACAGGCATATCTAAGCATGTCTACCTGTTATGATTAAAGTGGAAAGACAAATAGGTGAAATGTGAATAGAGAATTAAATTTCTCCAAAGTGCTTTAACCAGAAAATCCTTTGTTGTGTATATCCTGACAATCTGCCTTTTGCAACTAATTGGTATTTTCTTATGAGAAATTATTCTAATGGTAAACATCTAAACAAGTCTAGCTTTGAATTCCCCAGGCAAATTTGCAGAGAATACAAAATACAATTAAATAAATACTTACTTATCAGAGGTTAAGGATTAGAAATCTCATTCATTACTCATAACTTGAAATTTTAAAAAACCCTGTAAATACACTGGGCACACATTTTCCACTCTAATAAAGTAACTGTTCTATCAGATTTTTTTTTCCTTCTTAAATTCTTAATGTTTTCTTTTATATCCAACTCACCTGGACGTGTTCCTATGTGGCTTGCCTTAAGTCATCCTGCTTTGGCCAGGGGAGTTAGACTAGATGAACTCTACAGGTTCCTTCCAGCCCCTAACATCCTATGATTCTATAATTTCATGATTCTATGACTCTATACTCCTTTCTCAGCCTCTTTCCTCCAATTTTTCCTAGAACTCAGTCTCCTTTTCCTTAGCCTCCAGATATATGTTTGAGTTTCAGCAAATTCATGAACATTTACACCACCTTCTTAGCAGTCAGCCCAACGATTTGGTTTTCCTTTTCCTGATACAGGGTTCTGGTGGCGCAAAGGAGGTCTTTTCCCCCTGTATTTTGTAGTTATTATCAATTAGGAACATGAGACATTACTGTGACTCCTGAAGTAAAGCAACAAATAAGCAAAAACTTTGGGCTGTCTGCTACTTTTTTTGGCCACTAGAGGAGCACTGTTTGTGACTGTGTTTCTTTTCTACTATGTAGCTGAAATTCCCTGCCAGGAAGTCTAAACCACTTACATTTTCTCAGAAAATGGGCTGAGGTAAATGCCAATGTATACTTGACAACACTAGAAGAAGTTTAATCTTCAGTAATGACATACATTTCTGGCCACAATGAACTGAATACAGTACGCATTGTATTCAGACTTACAATGCTGCTACAAAAAGACACAACCTAGACACTCACTTGTAAGTAGGAATAATATCTCATGAGATCTGTTAATAGGAAGAGGGAAAAAAATGGCAAAATGCTATCAGAAATCTCCTCACTTAGGTCAAAAGAATATAGGAAAGAATAATTCAGATATGGTAGATATCATATGTGACATTGGTATTTTAGCTTTTTCAAAAATTAATTAAAATAAAAAGAAGTCATTTGAAATCCTGCTTCAGCCATCATAGAAAAGATAAACCAGTGATCATGGAGAGGGACCTTTTATGAGAGACTCTAGTGATTGAACAGGGAAGAATGGTTTCAAACTAGAAAATGGTAGATTTAGATTCAATCTTAGAAATTCCTCACTATGAGAGTAGTCAGGGACAGTAACAGCTTGCCCAGCGAAGTTGCAGATGTCCCTCAACTGGAAGAGTGTAAAAACAGATTGGACTGAGCTCTGGGCAAGCTGGTCTAGTAAGAAGTGTCCCTGCTTATTGCAAGGCGGTTGGAAATAGATGATCTCTAATCATAGAGTCATACAGTCATAGGATCACAGAATCACAGAATCATCATGGCTGGAAGGGACTTCCAGGGTCATTGAGTCCAACCTTTATCCTATTAACTAGCTGCTAGACCAGATTCCTAAGCGTCACGTCCACTCGTTCCTTAAACACATCCAGGAACGGTGACACGACCACCTCCCTGGGCAATCCATTCCAGTATCTAACCACCCTCTCAGTAAAGAACTTCTTTCTAACTTCCAATCTAAACCTCCCCTGATGCAACTTGAGGCCATTTCCCCTCATCCTATCATCACTAATTTGAGAGAAGAGACC
>JAOXOE010032245.1:0-11199 GCA_028565055.1 Phoeniculus purpureus
AAAATATCTAGGTGATCCTGCTCTGGCAGGGGGACTGGACTAGATGGTCTTCCAAGGTCCCTTCCAATTTCCTAATGATTTTGATTCTATGATTTGTCATAAGCATTTTTAAATCATTATTATTAATTACGCATTAGATTTTATTTCCCTGCTTTTTCCAGGAAACTAACTGCTACTGTTTTCCTTCAGGCCCAGCTGATGAAGTGAAGCGTGTCTTACTGGAGGGTGCAGGTAATGCTACACAGTTCATTTTGATTTTCTTGTCTAGTTTCACCATCACTGTGATATTCATACAGGTTTAATGCAAAAATCTGATAGCCCATTTGGGATGGGGGTTTCTTCTCTCTTTTCCACTTCTGAGGTTTTTTTACTCTTCCACAGTTGCAAGTTCCCCGCAGCCATAAAAACTACACCACTGGAATTGCAGGTTTTGGTCCCAAAACATCAGTGGGAGGTGGCCAAAAGTTTTTAAGTGGTGAAGCTGATAATTTTGTCAGACTGGAATCCTCTTCAAGAAGTTAATGTCCTTATATAACACTGACCTTAAAGTTTCTAATGAGCAGCCTTTTTTCCAGGCTTTATTTTGGGAATGTAGCACAGCTCTTTCAGGTAGTCTATGTTGTGGTTGGTATTATTTGCTAAGCTCACATGTTTTTTGAAATATTTCCTACTCTTCTATTTATTCCACTTATTCTACTTTTCCTTTGTCTTGTAGATTCTTTAGTTTAGCTGTACTTGCCTCTGGTAAAAGAACATATGATAACAATGGGTTAATGTTTGGTTCTACTGGGCTACAAAATGCTGCTTTGAAATGCAAAGGGTTTAATGCAAATTACAGAATCATGGAACTTTAGGGATTGGAAGGGACCTCGAAAGATCTTCTAGTCCAATCCCTCTGCCAGAGCAGGATCACCTAGTAAAAAAGACCCAACAAATAACACATCAAAAACATATATTAGATGTCAATGTATAATACATACCAAAACATATTAGATGTCATCTTCACTTTAAAAAAGATGTAGAACTCCTCTTTTAAAAATTTTGATGGAATATTTTACTATCTTACACCTCCTAAAGAGGAAAACTGCATGAAATAAACTGTGGCCTTTTGCATATCACAGAATCGCAGAACATTAGGGATTGGAAGGGACCTCGAAAGATCATCTAGTCCATCCCCCTGCCAGAGCAGGGTCACCTAGACCAAGTCGCACAGGAACATATCCCGCTGAGAGGTCTGTGTTTCCTCTCAAATGTGGCCTTGGAGTCAAAATGCACTCTGCGTTATCTCTAACATGAGGGAAAGAGGAACACATGCATCAGAATCCACTAAATACAGCACAATTTATGCAAATGGCCATTGCATTTACAGCAATGAGAGAGAAATAATCATGCATGCAGACAAATAATCCTTTAGCCCATGTACAAGGAAATCAGAGAGAGAGAGACTTTAAAACAGAAAAAAGAAGGACAAAAAGTAAACTTGTACCTCAGTGGACACTGGAATCGTCTATTCTTAGACAGGAAACATACAGTGAGTGCTTATTTGTGATGTGCCTTTAGCTACGTGTGTTCTCAAACTGGTCCTTCCCAGTGCCCATCTAGCACACTGTATGTTTTCTTTAGAAAAACAAATAAGCTGTGAGTAGAGTTATTACTGGCAGATGCTTTCAAACATTTTGCCAAGTCACCACGCAAGTCAAATCCCATTCTATCCTCAAACACATGCAAGCTGCAGATCATCCCCGTGCTCTGAAAAACAAGACAGGACACAGAACAAAAGACTGAGTTACAAAAGAGTGAGGGAAATTATGATTAGGCAGGGTTTTGGGAGGCTTCACAATATATAGAAATATATATAGGATAGAAATATGTATATAATATATGTAATATAATAGAAAATCCTGTTGTTTCTAAAGCTTTCTGCAGTGCTTGTTAATTGGCTGGTTTGTTTTTTAAACTAGATTGGAGAATTTTTTTTTTAGGACACACACACTTGCTCATAGACAATGTGAAGTCCATTGGGTTCCCTTTCCCATAACTTTCAGCCTCTGCTTTCCACCCGCTTAGTCCACTCCAGACTGGCCACACCTCTTTTTAATGTCACCATTTAAATTTCAAGACCCATGTAGTCTCGTGCTGGTCACAGATACGAAGCAGTGAATGACATGACAATTAAAACAGCCTGACTTAAAATAACAAGGCACGTTCATGTATGACTGCCAAGTGCACTTCAAGTGTTGTTGCTGCAGATACAGCTATAACCCAAGTGTTGGTGGGCACTGTGGTCTTAAAATTTAGAAATCTTAACATTTAAAGAGATAAAACCTTTTCTATGGCTCTTCTTTTGGGTTCCTTTTGTGCTTAATGTGAAGAAAGACAGAAGGTTGGAAATAAGTGTAAGGGACTGTGAAAAGTGACTTCCCTTAACTTTCCACAGCTGTGTCTCCCGTTTTGCCAAAGCTAGGAGTCACAGGCAATACAGCAAAACCTCTGCATGTGATGCTTTAACTATTACTGGTCACCTTTAGGAAATGTGAGTGTTAGAATAAAACCAGAGATGAAGGTGACAGAGCACTGGAACAGGTTGCCCAGGGGGTTGTGGAGTCTCATTCTCTGGAGACATTTGAAACCCACCTGGACATGTTCCTGTGCGACTTGGCCTAGGTGATCCTGCTGTGGCAGGAGGATTGGACTAGACAATCTTTTGAGGTCCCTTCCAATCTCTAATGTTCTGTGATTCTGTGATATCTGACAAAAATATACTCTATCATGAGATGTGGATTCAAATAAACCCTAACAAATGAACTAAATCCCAGGTTAATGTGTCGAATGTCAAGGGCACATAAAATTTTAGTTCTGGGAGAAGCACATCACAAATTACAGCTCAGGCCATCCAGGCAGATCACCATTTCCAGAGAAGCCCCAGGAGCACTTACTAAGTTTACAAAACACCTGTTTTCCAACCTTCTTTCTGTCACAAACTTGAGGTCAAGAATAGTTTTATTTGTTTTAAATGTAAAATTGTACTGGGGTCTGTCAGTGTGACCTTTAATCAGGTGAGATTAGAACCAAGGACCTTCTGCTTTTAAGACTGACACTGTTTCTATGGTCATGCGACAGCCGGATATCCCTTCCCATAACCCTGTTCACAAGAGGAGTTTTGGTATTCTGCACTGCGTTGCTCTCAGACTTCCAGAGGTACCATCTTCGGGGTGCTTCCTCCAGACAGCTATAGAGCAGTGTCTCTCTCTCTCCCCTAGCTCACTGTTTGTTTTGGATGAGTGATAGACAATGCATTTTCCATCTCTATTTGTTTTCTCAATAGAGTGGAATTTAGTTCTTGCGTCATTGTGAGTTTCACCCGTACTGGGAGAAGGGGGGAAAAGCAGCCAGGCTGGGGCACAAGGCTCCAGCTGTGGTTTTTCTATCTGTTAAAATTATTTCTTTACTTTTTCTGTTAGTAAATTAGTCTCTGGATTCTGCTTTCAACCCTGAGAGGACTAAGCAAAACTGGGACATGGGGAAAAGCATATCCTGGTCATAGGTGTGGTCAGAAGGGTGGCTGTTTTGTTCTTCTGCTTTAGATTATGTCCACAATGATAAGGGCGCAAACTATTAATAACACCAGCATAGCTGAGGTTCTATGGAATATTCTAGATAAGCAGATTTGCCAATGGGAGGAAATAAAGGCAGCACTTAAAGTCAAAGATGTACTTAATGTGTTGAAGTCTGTGTCATCTGACCTTGCCATCAATTGGCTAGTGAAACCTGGAAAACTCTGCCTTGGCGGTAGTTAGTTTCCTTAAAGCATGACCTTAAAGTTTCCTTAAACTCATAGACCAGGAGGACGCTGAGTCCTGACTATAAGTAAAATTTAAGACTGACTTTCAGTTTCTGCTGTCTTTTCCTGCAACTCATTGTAAAGGAAAACTCAATTTTAGTGAAATAGTATGAACGTTCAAGTAGCATGAGTTCTCTGGTCAACTTACACATAATTCATATCCTTTCCTAACTAAAGGCAATATTTTTTTTTTGGTGAGATTGAGGGGTGACCTCATTAATGTTTATAAATATCTGAAGGGTGAGTGTCAGGAGGATGGAGTCAGGCTCTTCTCAAGGTCATCGAGTGATAGGACAAGGAGCAATGGGTGTCAGCTGGAACATAGGAGGTTCCATATCAATATCAAAAAGAACTTCTTCCTGGTGAGGGTGACAGAGCACTGGAATAGATTGCCCAGGGGGGGTTGTGGAGTCTCCTTTTTTGGAGACATTTAAAACCCACCTGGATATTGTTCCTGTGCAACTTGGTCTAGGTGATCCTGCTGTGGTAGGGGTATTGGACTGGATGATCTTTTGAGGTCCCTTCCAATCCCTAATAATTTTATGATTCTATGACAGAGAAAGTTAAACGAAGCTTCAGGTTGTTAATTCTACTCTAAACACGTTACACCCAGTGCTGGGTGTACTTCAAAAACACCATTTAACTGGATGCATTTTGTCATTTTGTGTCAATATTCTGTGTTTCCACAGCAGCACAACTCAACTCCTGTGTATTTTGCTTTAACTTCTTTATAGACCTCATATCTAAGAAATACGAAGCTGTCCTTTCTACTGGGAACCCCATCAATGCTCATAATCAGTTAATTGTTTGCTGATTGCAGTGAAATTTATTGAATGAGCAGCCTAGAGGTGAACTGGGCTGTCAGGTATCAACAGCCACTTCAGATGCAGGAACTTTACACCTTGTAAGATCTGGGTATTACGGATTTATGGAACTGATCCACAGAGCAGACATTCTGAATTGTTAATTCACAGTATCATGGTAATGATAAGGTTGGAAAAGACCTTAAAGATCATCCAGTCTAACCTAAATCCAAATAAACCAAGTAAACCTAACATCTAACATCTAGATCATGCCACTCAGCACCTCATCCAGCCTAACCCTGAACACCTCCAGGGACAGTGACTCAACCACCTCTGTGGGCAGCCCATTCCAATTCAATGTAAAAGGCAGTAATTTTTTAATGAATCCTCATAGATTTTATTCGCTATCTCACTTATTGCTTAGTAGACTCACGTAAACTTACGGAGGAAACCGGTGTAAGACATGGGTGTCTCAGCAGATCAACTATGAACAGAGGCTGAGAAAGATGGGCTGCTTCATCATGTGAAAGAGAAGGGTCAGAGCAATCCTATCCATGTGCATCAACACTTGACAGGTGGGAATGAATCCATCTTTCTCATTGGTTCCCTAGAACAGGACAATAGGCAACAGACACAGAGAAAATTCACTCCGACGTAAGGAAATGATGTGTTTGAGAGTTGTATTAATGAAATGCTTAGAGATGTGTTCTAGGCATGGTAAGAGTAGAATGAAAGGCTGGACTTCACGATGAGATCTTTTCCAACCTGAGTGTTTCTGTGACTCTTTGTGAGGATGACCGAACACTGAGCAGGTTGCTCAGGGAGGTCACAGTGTCCCCATCTTTGGAGATACTCCAAACCAAGCAGCCAGGTTCCCTGCTTAAGCTGCAGGTTGGACCACATGAGCTCCAGAGCTCCTGCTAACCTCAGCCACTCTGCGACTAGGGAGGGACCAGGTGAGGAATCATCTCTCCCCAGCGGGCCTCCCTGCGATGTATTTCCGATAAAACACAGCGCGGAGAGGATGGTAGGACACCCTCTAAGGACTGTCGCCAAATCGGCGGCTCTTAGTCAAAGAGGGCCGCAGAACTCGGCCATCTGCTGGCGCTTCTGCTCACTTCCTCATGCGCATCTCAGCTCGCAGGGGCAGCCGCGCAGGGCGCAGCAGGGTCCTCCATCGCGGGTGGAGCCTGCCGCTCCCCGCCGCTGCTGGTTTATCTCAGGCTGATTCCCCGCCGTGAGGGAGCGCACCCGCCACGGTCCGTCGCTCCGCAGCCTTCTGCCGCCTCTCGCGGGGAAGGAGGACGGGGGAGCGGGGCCGCGCTGGGGGCCGGTGGAAGGAAGCGGCGGCCGCCCCTCCCTCCCCGCGCGTGTGACGCGGCTCCTCCTCCCGCGAGTGACCGCCGCAGCCGCTGAGCGGGAGGCGGGACGGCGCCGCGCGGGCCCTGCTGTGGCGGCAGCGAGAGGAGCAGCAGCGGCGTCCCCGCAGCCTCTTCGCCGGGCCCCGCTGGCGCTCCCCATGCCCGTGTGGTGCTGCCGCTGCTCCCGGCTCGGCCACTTCAGGTGAGGCGGCGGGGAAAGGCGGGCAGTGGGTCGGGGCGAGGAGGGGGGCGCGGTGCCGGGGCGGACGCGGACACCGGCGGGCGGGAGCTGCGGCCTCGGGCTGCTCGGCCCCGCGCGCCTCGCCGGTACCAGGGGATGGAGGAGGCGGCCCGGGAAGACGCACCGTGACCTTGGGCAGTGCCGAGGCCAGCGGGGCCGGGAGGAGCCGGGCGGCCGCTGATGCTCCGGTCGGCTGCGTGGCTCGCAGCACTGCCGGCATCCCGGCCCCGCTGGGCATCGCTCTTCTCCCTTCCTTAGAACCCCCCAATAGTCTGACGCTGTTAAATTTGCTTCCCAAAGCGTCAGCTTGAGACCAAATTTAAATTGCTTTTATATAACGAGTTTTCTGTTAGCCGCCCACTGCAGCCAGTTTACTTAATTTTATTTCTGGGTTGATTGGGAGTTTTTTGCTGCAAGTATGTAGGGAGTTCTAGAATCATTCAAATTACGAGAATACACCTCTCCTTTTACTGACTCGCGGCAAATGAAGACTGGTGTTATTAAAGAATTGTTTTCCTTTTCAAAGGGAGAGAGACGTTTGTGTGTATGCTGTGTTTTCCCTCTTGATGGATGTTTAACATCAGTTAAAAATAGAAGTAACAGGGGAAGCACTGAAAACATTTAAAAACGAAGCAAAAAAGGGGAAAAAGAAGAATTTACAATCCAGGTGTAATTGTTGGTACGACCAGCACAGTCTTTATGACTGATTAATCTTTGTGCCATAGCCTAGAGCCATGGATACCTTAATCACATCCCCGCCACTGAAAGCACTCTGCCGTGAGCTTTCATCAAAATACAAACTTGTACGTGGTGGTTCTCAGTGTGCTTCAGAGGTTGCAAAGATGGTATCGCCTGACACAATGTCTTAGTGAGTTTTGGTGTGATGTTCTTGCAAAGGAAGAGCATCCTTCTCACAACAGTCCTTCATCTGCGCAGTAGCTGAGGAACTCTGTGTTGTACACTGTTTCCATGCAAAATTAGATTCTGCGCTAAAATAAACCGTTTCAATAGTTAGTGATGCATGAACAAGCACAGAAGCAACGTCTTTGTTGTTACAGATTCTTTGGTAGCATGTAGCTCTGTGCATGTACCCTGTGAAAGAGGTTTTGAAATATTTCCTTTGGTTGTTATCTTCTATCTAGCACAGCAAACAGGTTAAAACCACACTAAGACGTGTGTGCTCCCTTTAAGCCCGACTTGAGCTAAGCATAAGGTAGCATTGCGTTAGTTAACTTTGAGCGAAGGCCTGAGAACAATGTAGTGTACCTGTGCTTATGGAAAAGTGGAGGTAATACAAGCACTGTGATAATTAGATACCCTGTCTGCTTTCTCTTAATATCCAGTTCCTGCTGCTTGTAAGTTACTTGTCTCCAAGATCACAAAGAGCCAACATGCAGCTGCAATTGAACTCAGCATGCAACATGCAAATGTATTTTGTTGGAGGACAGACTGCAAGCACTTGCTTTCTGAAATAAATACGACCTTAGGACAACTCCCCGCCATTTTTAAAAAGGAAATAACCATCAGAGAGTTGTATTATAGAGTGAGTGCTGTTGTTATGTTACAGCTCTATCTCTAGTTTACTCCAGACTCCTCGACTGAGAAAAGGCTTTTGAAGTATGTAGTAGAACCTTCGGTGTTACAGGAGTTGTGGTATCTGGTGTGTGTGGCTTCTTGCTGGCTGTGGGAGTTGGATTGGTGTCTTGTGCTTTTGTCCGACATAGAAGATAATTCCTGAAAGGCTGGAACATCTTTAAGATATGCAGCTCCTGGAGAGAGAAACGTGACCATTGTTATTTATATAACTTAATAACTGAAACTGTTTGCAAAGAGAAAAATATTCAGATTATTCAGGTTCAGGCTACTTTTAATTAAAAAAGATTCAGGTTCAGATTGTTAAGGTTCTTTTTAATTAGAAAGTTCTCAGTCTTTATTTTGATGGCTTAATAACTTCCAATAACTTGCTTCTGCCGTTCTACCTAAACTGATACTGCATGCTTCTTCAGTGACCTGGAAGGGCTTCAGGAAGTGCCTCTAAATAATTAAACATTATAAACCCAATCTTCATAGTCTAGACTCACATATAGATGGTGAAAAGTTATGAGAGGAGCCTAAATAGATGTAGCAGAGGAACGACTGAGAAATCTGGGAATATGACTAAGGGTGGAAGTGGCCTGCTGATCTGCCTGCACGACAGTTCCTTTTGTATAGAGTTTTCTTTAACAGTGGAAAAGTTTCTAGGGTTTATAGAGATCATACACTCTCCATCTTCATGCTACAGCCAGCTTTAGCCAGCCTTACTTGTACACAAACAGAAATTTGTGGAGGCAGAGTCCTGTGTGCATCTCAGTGTGCAGGAAGGGAGGGGAACGGTGGCAGCAGTTGTACCTCAGCTGCTCTGTGAGCCTTTGGCTGGCCTTAGTGTTGCTAATTGGCTAGGGTGAGTGAATCTCTCATCTTTTGATAAGGATAATGAGGGATGAGTTCTGCTGTGTGTGAGATCAAAATAATGCTTGTTGGTTAGACTTTGGCTTTGTATAAACTGAAATTAGAAATCTGCTTCTCTGCAGAGCCATCTGTGCCTTTTTGTTATCCTTCTGTGGACTTTCTAGGAGAAAGCAGACTTCTAAAAAAGCTTCTGTTAGAAAAGCTGTGCTAAAGAGTAAAATCCCGTAGATGGGATGAAATGTATCTGTTTTGGTCTCGGTCTTGCCAATTCTATAGCTCTTGAACTAAAGCACTGAAAGCAACTTCATTTCTGAAGAGACTGTTCTGATGACAGTTCAACTGTTTAATTTTAGTTTTCTCCCTTCTGTCTCAATTAGAAGTTACAACGCCCCGGAAACCGAAGGACAGCTATTGAATTCCTTCATCCAGTATTTTGGTGATAGCCTTGTGAGAAAAATTAAAAGAATGCCTTTAATTGAAGAAACTGTGCTGCCTGGGGACTCCCTGCTTACTCTGCCTGTAGTAATAATAGGTGAGGTTTTTGTCATTTTTTTTCAAGAGTCTCTGTCACTGCCATTGCCTTTGTAGACCTGCCACATCAAGTAATCCATCATTAAATAACTAATACATAGCATCCTTTTAGTGAAGATGTTTATTAGGGCAATACAGTTGTCATGTTTAACAACAGTACCATCAAATTACCTTTTGGGACTTGCTGTTTGAATTCAAATTATGCTTTGGCAAAATAAGCCCCATTGTTCTGCAACAGGTATGTGAGTCTTAATGAAAAGACTGTTTTGATTCTAGTGCTGACCGTGTAGGGTTTAATTCATGTTATCTGTCTGTGTCACGTAGCATGAAGTTTGTTGATGTGCACCAGTAGAAATTTGTGGGGTTAAATGGGACAGTGAAAGAATGATGTAAAACATGTGCTGTATGTCTCTCATTAACTGCCTCTTTCTTTACTGCATCCATTACTAACATCTGTATATTGTCCCATCTTTTGCAAGAGGAACCCAAGTTAATTCAACCACTTAAAATCAGTGAATTGTGGTCTCGTGCTTGCAAAGTCTTGCTGAATGACAGGACAGCAGAGCGAGCAGGCTCCTTAGGTATGCTGCTTAATTGAGCGTGCCGGAATGATTTGTACTGGGACAAGGTTTTTCAGTGCCAGCTGGTCACCAGCTCCTTACTGCCATGACTTGATGAGGGGATAAAGAAAGATCTGGAGTAAAGGAGGTTTTCAGTAATCTAGTCCAAAGCTGTTTGGACTACAGCAAATCAACAGCTTTAACTGCACCTGCAAACAAGCAGAGATTCTGAAGAATGATGTTTCAACATAATGTGCTCTCAGTAAGTCTGCCCAGCTTTGAAAGGTTGGTGTTCGTACAGTGCCTGTTCTCAAAGCTGTCTTCACCGTAGCTTAAAATAGCGCTCGTGTAATAGATGTACAGAGATGTGACAGACGTGAATCACTTGCTGAGTTCTGCATCACAGTGGAAGGGAAACAGTTTTCTGGCATTTTGTCAACCTTAGTATAGGTCTGGCATATGGTTAATGACTCACTTAGCGCTGTTTAGTTTTGCAGATCTGTGCTATGCAAATACCTGTGCTCCGTTCTTACTTTGTTGGAGATCCTTTCTCTGTACTGACACCAAACACAGCTGCCCTGACTGTTTCTCCTTGGAAAACCAGCACATTGCCCAGAAGTTTGAGACGCTTCACAAGCTGATCTCTGTTGGCAGCCTATTACCACTAATCCATTGTCTGTCTGAGAAGCCTTTAAAGGGATCTAAAATGATTTGATAATGTAATAGTAGAATCAAAAGTAGTTGTGATTTAGGTGCACAGAGGACTAAAGGATAGCACGTGTTGTAAGCAGTTCACATAATGGTGGAGCCATGACTTCTGTTTTCTTTAATTTCACCATCCCCTTTCCTACCCTGTGTGAAGTCCTGTTTAAGTTTTAAGTTTGTGCTCATTATTGTGCTGCAGTTCTGCATCGAGTACTAATCTCCTGTGGTAATATTAAGGAAGTTCTGCGCTGAACCTGTCTTCAAGAAGTTAAGAAGAAACTGCAACGTTCCGTTCAAAGGAGTTGGGTTGAAGAATTTTGTGCTGGAGCTCCCAAGTCTAGAGGGTGTTCTGTGCTAAGTGCTTTCACCTACTGCACTAGTTTCCATCTTTACTGTGTGAGCACAAAGCTTTAAATTTATATGTAAATAACAAGAAGTTGTTCCTTCTCATATTGATGTGGAACCTCCTGTGTTCCAGCTCACACCCATTGCCTCTTGTCCTATCATTAGATGACACTGAGAAGAGTCTGGCTCCATCCTCCCGACACCCACCCCTCAAATATTTGTAAACATTTATAAGGTCACCCCTCAGTCTCCTTTTCTCCAAGCTAAAGAGACCCAGCTCCCTCAGTCTCTCCTCATAAGGGAGGTGCTCCACCTCCTTTATCATCTTCGTTGCCCTACGCTGGACTCTCTCCAGCAGCTCCAC
>JAOXOE010032246.1:0-10819 GCA_028565055.1 Phoeniculus purpureus
GCAGGACCAGCTGCGCTATCGGGTGCAGGAACAGCTGCAGGACCAGCTGCGCTATCGGGTGCAGGACCAGCTGCAGGACCAGCTGCGCTATCGGGTGCAGGACCAGCTGCAGGACCAGCTGCGCTATCGGGTGCAGGCCCAGCTGCAGGACCAGCTGCGCTATCGGGTGCAGGACCAGCTGCAGGACCAGCTGCGCTATCGGGTGCAGGAACAGCTGCAGGACCAGCTGCGCTATCGGGTGCAGGACCAGCTGCAGGTACAGCCACACTGTAGGGTGCAGGAACAGCCCTGGCAACCGGTGACCATCAGACAGGCGCCGAATGGTTCTAAGTGTTTGGGGGTGGGGGTTGAGAGCGAGAAGGGACCGGTTCTTCACGTCGGTCACTGTCCCTCTGGCCGGGGGAGGTCAAGTCGGCCCCCAGGAGCCCCAGAGCGTGTTTGGCTGGCGGCCGTGCGCGGTGGCAGCCCCCGCAGCAGCCCCGCTCTCGGTGGGCGCGGCGAACATCCGCGCAGGCGATGCTGACGTGTGCGGCAGCCACGCTCGTGGGGACCCCCGGCCTCTGGCAGCGGATCTCGCCCCGGGGTGCTGCCGCAACTCGGGGGTCGTTGTAGCTGTGAGTGGGTCTCACAGCGCTCGGGAGCACCAGGGGCCGCACACCGGGGACACGAGCCGCTGTGGTCTGGGCCACCAGACTGGGCCACCAGGACCACGTCGGGTCGGTGCAGCTCCGAACAGCTGCACGAGCTCACGGGCGTCTGGACCTTCCAGACTCTTTCTCTGGGGGCAGACGGAGCCCAGGCGCAGGCTGGCAGGGCTGGGGCCGGGACAGACTCGTGAGCCGCAGGCGCACAGAGTCTGTCCCGGGTGGGAAAGACCCCCGGGATCGTCGAGTCCCAGCACCAGCCCCGCTCTGCTCTTCCCCTAAGGAGCCTCAGCCCGCAGGGGCCTTGTTCCCGGCATTAACGTTTCTGGGATGCTGGTCCCTGCCAGCACCTGACGGCCGGGGCGCGGGGGGGGCAGCTGCTCCCTTCCCTCTTCCCGGAGCGGCCGGGGGACAAGATCACAAATAACCACAGAGAGAGGGCGGCCGGCCGGGGGCACTCGCAGGGGCAGGAAAATTCCAGAAAGGTGGGAAAAAAGCCCTGTTTATTGAATTCAGGAAACCCCAGGCCGAGCCCTCGCAGCGCTATTGAAGGCGGGATGGGCGGTGGGTCCAGCGCGGGGGAACAAAGCGCCGGAACCCCCCGCAGCAGAGCTGGAGGAGGAGGAGGAGGAGGAAGAAGAGGTGCGAGAGCTCCTCGACCACAAAGTCCTGCCCACCCTGAGTCGGTGGCCCCAGCGCGGTGCGGGACAGCAGCGCGGCTGATGCTGCCAGCGGTGGCAGGCAGCCCACTCAGTCTTCTTCGCTCTCCTCTTCTTCATCCCTTCCCTTCTCTTTTCCTCCTTCCCTTCTTCATTCCCTTCCCTTCTCCCTTGTCCCTTGTCCCTTGTCCCTTGTCCCTTGTCCCTTGTCCCTTCCCTTCCCTCTTTTCCCACGGGCCGTGGCTCCCGGTTCCCTCTGCCCTCCTCTGCCCCCGCAGGACCGTTGTGGTTTCACCCGTCTCTGGCCATTTCCAGGGCTGGAAGGTTTCTTTTCCCACCTCCCCCGCCGGGGGTTGTGGGTCCTGGCCCGGCTGCCCCCAGTTGTCCGACTGTTGGTTGTTCCCCCCGTTATGGTCCCAATCCTCCTCCCGTCCTTTCTGCCGCCACCGGTCTCATTCCCTTGGCTTTTGCCTCGCTGCATCGCTCTGTGCGCTGCCAGCTCCTGCCCATCCCCCTGCCAGGACACCCTCCCCTCTCTCCAGTCTCCAGCCCTTTCTGCAGGGCTCCAGCTGCTCTGGGCTTCCCCAGCGGGCCAGTGGCCCAGCCGAGGTCTCGTCTCCAACTTCCCTCGGGTTTGTCTCCCAGGTGGCTGATACCTCCTGCAGCAGCCGTTGCCCACCCTGCAGGGACTCGCTGCAGCTCCCCAAGGCAATAGGGACTGCTTCTTGATGAGGAGGAGGAGGATGAAGATGAAGATGAGGAGGAGGATTATTGAGGCCAGAGTAGGCTCCTTTGCAGCTCCCACACTAAAAAAATGGGGGTCTGCAAATAAAAAGGGTCTATTGGGGGACTCCAGGGCGCAAAGCTGAGCTCTTGGGGAGCTTGTGCTGCACAATGAGGTGTCCTGGGGGATCCCATGGGGCAAAAGTGGGGTGGGGGCTGCATCAAGTGGGGCTCTTGGGGCACCCTGCGAGCCAAAAGAGGTGCCTCGAGGCACCATGGCTCTGCGCAGTTCGGTTTCTGGGGGACCCTAGGCTGCAAAAGTGACTCTTCGCAGGGGGACCCCAAAGCTGCAAGAACAGGTCTCTTAGAGGACTCAGCGCTGAGAAAATGACCCCTTGGGGGACCCCAGGAGAGTCAAACTGGATCAGTTAGGTGACCCCACGCTGCAAAAACGGGTGTTTTGGGGGTTCCCACTGCTGCCAAAGCCAGTTTCTTGGGGGTCACCCGCGGTGAAATGGCTGCTTGAGGGGCACTGAGGAACCCAAAGTCTTGCGGGAGACCCTGGTGCCACAAAACCAGGGCTGCTGGGGGAACCCCAGTGCCACCAGTGCGCTCGTGGGGGACCCTGCACCTCAAAAAGCAGCTTAATTTGGACCCCAGGCTGGAAAATGGGGCTCTTGGGGGTCTCAGCCATAAGGGGGCAGAGGATCCCACAGTCGTCACCCCATTTTGGGGATCGTGTGGGGTTCGGGGCGCAGCCAACCCCAGCATAGGCTTCACTGCTCCAAAGGGGGCCCTGGGGCTGCGTCTCCAGCCCAGGGCTTAAGCCGGTAGCAGATTAACAGGGGCAAGTTGCACAGGGACAAAGGTGGCCCTGAGCCCCTGGCCGAGGGGCCGCTGCCAGCTCCCTCACTTCCCAAAACCCGGCTTTTCCCCTCTAATCCCTCGCGGGGGGGGCAGGGGCATTTCCCGCACAGCACGGGGCGGGAAATCCCTGAGGGGTGCCCGCGGCTCAGGACAAGCTGGCACCTTCTGGGCAGCTCTGGGACCGATGCTGGCAGCCCTCTCCTTGCACCTGGGCTGCTTTCTGTGGGCCCGTGACCCCCGCTCCCCACCCGAGAGCCCTCCCTGCCAGCCAGGTGCCAGCCCTGCAAACCCGGGGTGACCCTTCTCAGCGCCGGCGCCCCTCGGTGAGAGCCCTCAGCCCCATCCTGCCAGCCTGGGCTCCCAGCCTGGGCTCCCGTCCTGCCAGCCTGGGCTCCCGTCCTGCAAACCTGGGCTCCTGTCCTGCCAGCCTGGGCAAGCAAGTGCAAGCCCTGTGCAGTGAGCAGGGGCACCTGCAGCTGGGTCAGGTTGCCCAGAGCCCTGCCAGCCTGGCCTGAGGCGATGGTTCTACCACCTCTCCGGCCAACCTGTGCCGGTGCCTCTCCACCCTCACTCGTTCCTCACCCAGCCCAGCTCCCCCATAGCTGCCACTGCCCTGGGGATCTGGTGACCCTGCACTGGTCCTTCTCCTCTTTCTCCCAACCTGGGAGGGCCCAAGGTGGCCACATCACCCCAGCCCGAGGGGCAAATGCTCTGGAGGTCGCGTCAGCAGCGCCGTCTTGTTCCTTGGGAGGGGAACCGTCACTGGCCCCGCTGGGAGCAGAAAGCCCGGCCAGCTTCTCAGCCCTCGTCGCTCGCCCGTCCGCGCCGGTCGGCACAGCCTGCCCGGCCCCGCGCCACGGTCCTCTCTGCCAGGAGGGCGCGGGAATTCCAGGCTGGCTCGAAAGGAAGCGAAGGCTCTGTTTCAAAGGGGAGGAAGAGGAAGAGGCCAAGGGGTGGACAAATAATCACGGCCCAGGAGAGCGAGGTGGGAGGATGTGACCCCACGGGAACAGCGGTGGGAATGGGCCCGGGACCGTGGGTGCAGCCCCTCGTGCCCTCGGCGTGAGCGAGAGACCCGGGTCTGGCCCGAAGGTGCAGCAAGGTCGGGCTGAGGGACAGAGCTGTGAGAAGGAGGATCTGGAGGCAGACGGGGCCGATGAGAGCCCGTGGAGACCTCGGGTGCCTTGGGCGGGCCAAGGCGCAGGCAGAGGCGCCAGGAGCTCCACAGCCTCGCACGCACCCGGCTCTCGTCTGCACGAAGCTCGAGGCGGTGCCACGGGGCCTCGTGGCCCACGGGGGTTCGGCAGCAGCCGGAAGACAAGGCTGGAGAAGGCACTGAGCCGGGAGCAGCCCGGCGCCTGGCGAAGCGGGGCAAGAGGCGCCCGCGTGCTCCCGTGGCTCCCACAGGCTGCCAGGGCAGCTTTGGGCCCCCAGCGCTGTCCCCAGAGCAGCGGGGAGGACCGGAGCAGGCAGAAGACCTTGTGCCAGTGACCTCGGGGTCAACCGCGTCGGCTGCAGAGGAGCTGCGCGGGGATGGATGGAGCCGCCAGTCCCAGCTCCGGCCCGGGCTCGAGGCAGGACCGAGCATCACCCGTTACAGGAGGGCAGAGCTCAAGCCGTGTGCCGGCAGCGGGATGCGAGCGGCACCTCGGGGCAGAGCAGCAGCCGTGACACCGGGCTGCGAGCGCCCCGCCGCCGCCTCCTGTGCCCCTGCGGCAGCGCCGGCTCCACCTGGGTGCAGCTGCGGGACCGTCCCCAACTCACAGCCTCACGGCCTCGATGTCTGGTGGCCAAGAGACTACCTCCACGCCCCCAGCACGCCGACCGCGGTCCTAGCCACTGGGCCTATTCTGCCACAGTCCGGGAGATGTCCCGGACCCACTGGCTGCCTTCTGTGGCTGGAGATAGAGCCCGAACCTGGAGCTGCTCTCTGACAGCCCAGGTGATGCCGAGCCTGGCTCAGGGCCACCTCAAACAAGCTGCCAGCAGCCCACTCTGTTTGACTTTCCTCGCCATCGCCCCCGGGAGCCAAGCAGATCATTTCCGACCGGTGGCAGCGTCACCCGGGCGGTGGCTCAACGAGAAATTGCCGGTGCTGGAAGAGAAACGTGAAGGCTGCTCCTGGAGCCGGGTCCTTGGTGCTCGGCAGCGATGGAGGCGGCTGCACAGGAGCGAGGGCTGGGTGGGCGCTCGTGGGGCGCAGGGGCTTTGCAGCTGCCCAGTGCCACCCCGCAGCTGGATGGCCAGGGGAGAGCACAGGGGCCCTCAAATGTCCCTCAGGCTTCTCTCAGTCAGCAGCAGCCCTCCAGCCCTTCTCTAGAAGACAGCTTCTTTCAAGGCCGATTTGGTGCCACCTCCAGCAAAACTTCTCTCGGGGAGATACTCAGGGCTCCCCGCCACGGAGGGAGATGCTGAGGGCTGGCGGCAGCAAACCCGGCCGGGTCCCACAGGATCTGGCAGCGCCATGGTCTTTGCTCACAGAAACCCCCAAACCCCTGAGCCAGTCCTCCGGGAGATTCCTTGAAGGATAAAACCCCCGTGGGGTGTGCCCACGCACCCAGGGGTCCCCGTAGCCATGCAGCTGGGTGTGGGGCTGGGGTGACTCACTGCGTCTCCACGTGGGTGCAGACCCCCCAGCTCGCGCTCCTCTGCCCGTGTCTTGGGCACTGAGGGTGAAAACAGGGGGTTGGGACGGGCTGGACCCTTCTCCCACCTGCCCTGCGACGTCTCCTCCTGCTCCGTGCCAAGCGGAGCTACCAGTCTCTGCGTCTCACACCAGCACCTGGGATATGGGGCTGCAGACGGGATGGCCGGGGACGTCTCCGTGCCCGGTGGCCCCGCTATGGGTCGTGTGCGTAGGGGTCCCCACTGAGCCGCCCGCAAACCCACCAGCAGTTAGGTGCTACAGGACACAGGGGACCATTCCGAAGGAGGGTGAACTCCCCTGGCAGAGCAGCCACACCAAGAGGTTAAAGACCAGGAACGGAGCCTCCGGGATGGTCAGAGCAGGACTGAGGCTCAAATGAGCTGCTTTGTTGTCCTCAGCTCAGGGCAAACCCACGCAGAGCAGAGGGTTGGCACCCGGGCGGGCTGCTGATGCTCAAGGTGACCCTGTTCCAGGAGGCAGGAAAGCCCCACAGCAGGGCTGTGGGTGAGGCAGTGGATCCTTAGCCAAGGCAAATGGATCAAGGGCTTTCCCTTCCACCAGGGGAAAGCCCTGGGAAGAGCAGAGGGGAGCAAGAACACTAGGGTTGGGGTCAGGTGCCGAGGAGGGGATGTGGCAGAGCCCAGAGCCCACTTGGAGCCCTCCCGTGCAGATCCCTTTGCGATTGTCCAGCTGGTGCCAGACTGCTGACGGGACCGGGGCTGGGCCGCGCTTTTGTGGGACTAAGTGCCCCTCTGGCCATCAGTGGGGCCATTTCTCTGCACCAGGAGAGGCTGAGAGCAGCGTCAGACTTCTTCCAGCACAGGATCCTCTCACAAGCACTGCGGAGGGAAGGAGGGTGCTGGCATCAAAGGCTCCCCGCAGCTCCCAGCCCAGCCTCCTCTCCCTTCTGGTTCCAGTTACTCCGAGGCTCCAGGGCTTCCTCCATCTGTTCTCCCGTGCGTCACCAGCCCCTGCCCCATGCAGCCAAGGCACCTTCGGGCTCCTTCTGCGCTGTGCTGCGGGGCTCTTCCAAGCCTCCCCTGGCTGCAGCCGCTTCTCTCATCTCCCCCTCGGGCAGCTGCTTCTCCTTACACTGCGGACAAAGAGCGGGGCCCTGGGGGGCTGAGAGCTGCAGCCACCCCTGAGATGGTCCAGACCAACACCCAGCCCTGCGAGCTCTGGGAATGCCAGGAGGGGCCGGGCTGGCAGCATCTGGGGACGAGGGACAGAGCTCAGGGGTTGGGATCTGGCTTCCTGCCGTGTGCGGATGGTGCAGCCTTTGGCCTTGCAAACCTGATGCAAGCTCATTGTAAGCCCGTTGCAAACCCCTTGTGACCTGTTCTGAACCCTCAGCGAGCTCACTGCACACCCACTGCTTGTGAACCCACTGCAAGCCCCTAGGAACCCACCGCAAGCCCCTTTCACTACAACCCCCTTACAAGGGTTTTGCAAGCCCCTTACAAACTCCTTGCACGCCTGCTGCACGTTCACTGCAACCCTATAGCGAGTCCGCAGCCAACCTGTTGCAAACCTGGTGGGGGCCCGTTGTGAGCCCGCGGGAAGCTTTACAAAGCCCACAGCAAGGCCCTGGCCTGGCGCAAGCCCGTAGCTAGCCTGTGGCAAACACGGCACAAGCCTGGTGTCAACCCATCGCGAGCCAGCTACGAGCTCGCTGCCACTCGCCAGCTCTCCAAACCCTCTGCTGCAGCAGCCCCCAGATCCCCATCCCCAGCGAAGTTCCCTCAAATTAACCTTTTCCTTGCTGGAGAACCATGGGATGAGCCAAAGCCCAAGGAGAAGACTCTTTGCCCGGTGCATCCCGGGGCCTCGTCCCAGCGCTCCCAGCCCCGCCGGCTCAGCAGAACCCGCCGGCAGCCTCGGCGGGCCCCTCGCCTTCGTTAGGGCTCATTAACGAAGGGCCCGTCTGGCTTTTCCGAGCTGTCAGGGCCCATTACCATCCGGGTCCCCCTCACCCTGTCCCACGGGCTGGGAACGGGACGGCACCGGCAGCATCAAAGGCAGCGGGTGCCCAGCGCCAGCCTGCCGGAATAATTTAATGGAGCAGCTTAGGGGTTGTTTTCACAGGGCTTTTCCCCCCGCTATTGCCAACCCTTCTGTGTTTGCTCTGCCATCACCAGTCTTGATTCAGCCTGCAAAGTCTCTGCAGCCAGCTCTGGCTGCTCCCTTCCCACCCCCGGCACCGGGAAGGATCCCGGCTCTTTGGTTCATTGAGCCCCAGCAGGGGTTGGGCAAATTCCATTTTTCTCTTTCCAGGGAAAAGCAAACTTGGAAGGTCGGGGATGGGCACAGAGGAGGCAGCGGGGTGGCCGTGTGGTACCACTGCTCTCTGCTGGACCTGCGGGGCTCGGGCAGAGGAGTAGCAGGACGAGGAGGAGGAGGAGGAGGGATGGTGCTGGGGCTGGTCTGAGCAGTTACGGGATTTGTAGATTGCTGCCTGCTGCAGTCCCAGTTGCAGGGCACTGGGAGCACTGGGAGCTCTGGGCGCACAGTTTCACAGGGTAAGACTAGCCTGGGCTCAGCCCCAGCACTGGGTTTTCTCCTGGGGTTTGGGTAGGACAAATAAAAATCCCTCACTCATGGAGACTGGACAGTGGCCACTCATCACTGGGGCATCACTAGGGCATTGCCACGGGGCATCACTGGAGCATCACCAGGGCATTGCTAGGGCATCGTGAGGACAGCACCAGGGCAACACAACACCCCAAGAGCTGCCCTAAATGCCCAGAGGTAACTGCCCCCCAGCCCAGTGCTTTATGCCCTGGTGTTAGATGCTCTGGGGCTAAATTCTCTGCTCCTTAGTGCCCCAGTGATTTCTGCCCCATTGCTAAGTGCTCCAGTGCCTGATTCCCTGGTGCTAAATACCCTTCCCCTCCCTCCCGCACTCCCCACCCCCAAAATAAACCCCCTGTTACTAATTACCCTCGAGGTAAATAAACACCCCGGAGCAAAATAGCCCAATGCTGAAGAAACAGCCCAGAGCTAAACAGCACAATGCTCAGTAAACACTCCAGAGCTGAGGTCCCAATGCTCAACAAATACCCGAGAGATAAACACCCCGTAACCAACTACCTTGTAGATAAACAAACACCCTGGAGTTCAGCACCCCGATGCTAAGAAAATACCTTTGAGCCAGAGCTGAGCACCCCGGAGCTAAGAAAATGCCCCGGAGCTAAGAAAATGCCCCGGAGCTAAGGAAATGCCCCAGAGCTAAGGAAATGCCCCAGAGCTGAGCGCCGCGACACTGAATAAATCCCCCCGAGCTCATCCCGCTTTGTTGTCCTGGGGAAAGACCTTCCCGCTGCAGCCCTTGCAGCCCCTCTTGGGAGACTCCCCCCTAGTCCTCGAGTTGGGGCAGTTTCCAGACTACCGAGCAGGGTTCAATCAGCCCAAAAGGGACCCCAGACTCGAGTGAATCCTGGGATTTCCAGCCCCAACGTAAGGACTGAGTGTCTCCCGTGCGGATCCTATAGGCTGTTGGTGATCAATAATGCTGGGCACTGAATCGTAGGGGGGCGGCTAGGGCCCCCCAGCAAGCCAGCGCTGCAGGGTTTGGGGTGGGCACACGGGCAGCCAGAGGGGCCAGAGCTGACACCAAGTGGCTGGGAGCTGCAATTTCTGCTCTGCGAGAAGAGAGGGAGGGATCTGGGGCAAAACCGGGCACGACTGAGACGGGGAGGACCGCGACCAAACCAACCAGCCACCCCCGAACCCAGCCCCAGCCCCAGAGCAGCCGCTGGCGGCGGGAAAAGCTGGGAAACAGAGGTCCCATGGGGGGCCCTCAGGAGGAGCCGGGGTGGGGGGACCACGTCAGCCTGGGATTTCCTTTGGAAAAGTACCCGGTGCTCGGCCGGGAGCGGAACGCCCCGCTGCCCTGCCCCGGGGTGCCCAGCGCTGGGCTCTCCAGGGGTCGCCAGCGATGCCCCGGGGGATCTCCGCAGCCCAAAGCCCTTTTGCTCCCAAAAGGCCCCTTTTCCTTTTCTCCGAAGAGGCGCTGGTTTCCTCCCCCAAAAGCCGGGGTTTCCCCCAAACTCTGGGGTTTTCTCTTCCCAAACAAGCACCTTGCTTGTCCCGGACCCACTTGTCTCCCACACCCGCCCCTGGCGTTTCCCCCCGAAAGTCCTTTTTTCCCAAACCCCCTTCTTCCTCCCTCAGAGACCTTTTACCCACCGGAGAAGTTCCCAGTCTGACAAGAACCCTCTTCTTTACCAAACCGCCCTCTGTTTTGTTCACCGTTTTCTACCGGAAGCCTTTTTGCTCCAGAGGTGCTTCCATTCAGCCCAGAAAAAGTCCCTTCTTTCCCCAAAAAACTTCTTTCCTCAGAAGACCTTTATTTAATAAAAAAACCTTCTTATCTTCCAAAAAACCCCTTTTTTCCCGAAAAAACCCGATTTCCCCCAGAAAAGCCCTTTTATCCTCCAAAAGAAGCCCTTCTTCCCCCAAACGCCGTTTTACTCCCTAAAATTGGATTTTCTCCGCCAGTAGAACCCCCTTTATTTTCCCCAAAAGCCTTTCTTTCCAACAGACTTTGCTTTCCCAAAAAAGCCTTTTTCCCCAAACCCCTGTTTTTAAAAAAACAGGTTTTTTCCCCAAAAAAAGCCTTCAACTTCCAAAAAACCCCGCTTTTCCAAAAAAGCCTTTTTTCCCTTTAAAATACTTTTTATCCACCGAAGAATCCTTTTTCTTTTCAGAAAACCCCTTTTTATTCCCCACGAAATCCCTTTTTTCTCCTAGAAGTCTTTCCCTCATAAAAAACCCTCCTCCTCGTTTCCCCAAACCTCCTCATTTTTCCCCAAAAAAGCCCTTTTTCCCCGAGTTACCTTTTTCCTCCTCCCCAGAGCAGCTTTTCTCCAACCTCCCCCGCCCTCGGTTCTTGCCGGCCGAGCCGCCTTTCTCGTCCCGAAAACCCCTTTTGCCGAAGAAAAGGCTGGTTTCTTGGCTGGTTTTCCCCCAACCCCTCTTTTCCCCAACCTCCTTTTTCCCCAAACCCCATTTCCACCCCCCACCCCCTTTATTTGACGAGAAATCCCAGCCCCACGCTTCTGCCTTTGCGGGGCCGTCGAGAGGCCGGCGGAAGCGCCGTCGCTCGGGGCCGGGCTCCGCTCCCACCGCTCGGTATCCGGCCCCATTGTTCGGGGGGACGGCGCGGGGCCCGTCCGCAGCCCCGTCCGCAGCCGCGGAGCAGGAGGGCGGAGCAGGAAGCCGGGGGGGTTATTATCATTAATTTTGTCATTTGCGGGGCGGGGGGGGGGGGACCCGAC
>JAOXOE010032247.1:0-11198 GCA_028565055.1 Phoeniculus purpureus
AGGGGGGTTGGACTCGATGATCTCTTGGGTCCCTTCCAACCCCTAACATCCTATGATCCTATGATCCTATGATCTGCACATCCAGCAGAGCTACTCGTTCTCCCTCTGCTGGTTGGTGGCTTCGGGAGCTTTAGCCCAGGTCACACAAAACAGTACCTGAGGGGGTTTTGGTGTCGGATGAGATGACGTTAGAGAGAGATGGGAAACTTCACAGAATCACAGTACATTATGGATTGGAAGGGACCTCAAAAGATGATCCAGTCCAATCCCCCTGCCACAGCAGGATCCCCTAGATCCAGTCACAGAGCAACAGTCCAGGCAGGTTTTAAACGTCTCCAGAGGAGACGCCACAACCCTCCTGGGTAGCCTGTTCCAGGGCTGTGTCACCCTCACTGTGAAGAAGTTCCTTCTCAGATTGATGAGTTTAAAAGGCATTTAGATGTAATCTTGGGGGATCTGGTTTAGGGGTGAACTTGTAGAGTAGGGTGGATGGTTGGACTCTGTGATCCCAAGGGTCATTTCCAACCTGAATGATTCTGTGACACTGTTTGGCTCCTGCCTCTCTGATGTTTTAGTTCTCTCAAGGTTGAGTGATGCTCTGGACGTTCAGTCAGTCTGAACATTGATCCCCAAAAGCTCTAAGTATCATCCTGAGGCAACTGACAGTATCAGTTAAAGTTCAAACTACCTATCAGTTCTGTGATTCTGAGGGCGCAATCTGCCCCTGGTGCCCCACAAGCAGAGAGAAGCCACCAGCTGTACCCTGAAATCAGGTGGTTTAGTGTCTCAAATCCCACCAACAACTCACAGCCCCTTGTGGTGAATTTGCAGTGATAAAGAAAAAAAGAGGGATTGAAGCAACAGGCAGCTCAAGAAAATCTTCCCAGCAAGAGTGGGGAGGCCTTGGAACAGGGGCTGCCCAGGGAGGTGGTGGAGGCACCATCCATGCAGGGGTTCAACAACCGGGCGGCCAGGGGGTTTGAGGAGCTGGGGTAGTGGTTGGGGTTGGACTGGATGATCTTGTAGGGCTTTTCCAACCTGGATGGCTCTGAGAGTCTGAGGGTGCAATCTGCTCCTTGTGCCCCACAAGCAGAGAGAAGCCACCAGCTCTATCCCCAAAAAAATTGAGTGGTCTAGTGTCTCAGATCCCACAGACAACCTGCAGCCCCTCATGGGGATTTATCCTTCCAGCTCTACGTTGAACGATGGAGCATGAAAGAGTTGATTAGCCCAGCCTGGATGCTGAGAAAACCTGGATTCCCTCAGTTTCTCCCCTTCCAAGCAGATGCAGTGCCTGAATTGCCAGAAAACCACCAATCCCAGAACATCAGGTTTGGGGTTTTCCTGGCAATGGGATGTCTGGAAACACTAGATCCATCTGAGAGCAGCACCTGGAAACCCTCCTGTGCGACCCAGCCCCACAGGATGGAGAGTTTGGCTTTAAAACATTAAACCCCCCCATAAAAACCTACCAAGCACGGAGGAATCCTCCCTAAATCGATGTTTCTTCAGGTGTTCTTGGATTTGGAAGTCAGATCCAGGGAGATAAAGGTGATGGAAGCTACGGGCTGGTGTGGAAGTGCTGGCAGCCAAGAAATTCTCGTTGAGTTTCTAAGATCAAGTGATTAAATCCAAATATAAAGTGTTTAATAAAAACAAAGGCAAGCAGCTCCCACCCATCTCCACCCCCATTTCTCAGGGTGTTAACCATTCCTACTGCTCTGTAAGAGGCTGCACATCAACAAATCAATCCACAAACCCCCAAAAACCAACCCAAAGGGGTTCATTAGGATGAAAAGATCCAACTCGAGCAGCTTACAGCTCACGAAGTTGTGTGGACTTCAAGTCTCCGACTCAAACTGTTGCTGGGAAAATCCTCCCTGGGGGAGTGGCTGCGGCTGACCTGGAGCTGTAGGAGCGGTTTAAGGTGAGAAAAGGCTTCTTTGATTAAATTCTAACCGTCGTATCGCTTGAGTACTGCTACGTGCGCCGAGGATAAGGAGCTATTCACGTACAAAAATAGTGCAGAGAGAGGGGTTTGCTTCATTCCCAAGGGAAAAAGCCATGGGGGGCTCCACGAGCTCTCGGCGTCACCCCCTTCCTCGACAATCCATTGGGTTCAGGGAGGCCAAAACCTGCAGGCGAAACCCTCGTTTATAGTCCAGACCCAGAAGCAAAGTGGAGGCAAAGCCAAAGTGAAGGCTGTGAAGGGCTGGGGCTCTGCTTAGATGAGGTTTTAGTTCACAAAAGGCTTCAAGGTGGCTCTAATTCCTACTGACTGATGTCCACGAGGCTGTGTTGAGGGAGAGGAGCCCAGCGGTTTCCCTTCTTACTGCTATTCTGGAGCTCTGGCAAAGCTTTGTTAAACCTTCCTGAAAAGGCTAAGTCTGACTGGAGAGCTGAAAGCTGCCGTGGAGGGAAGAGCAGCTCCAACTCCTTCTTCCTTGCAGGATTTTGAATCAATCCACTTCTAGCTGGGGGAGGCAAAACCCACCAGTAAAATCCAGCCGGTCACTTCAATACCATCTGCTGGGGTTTGAGATGGGGTTGGGGCATCTCCCACCCTACCTCTGAGGGGGTTAGACAGGATTAAATGGGAGCAGAGAGCAGAAGGCTGTCGCTGCAGACAGATTCAGCTGCCAAATCCAATCCCCTGTAAAAAAAAAACCCACCCTAGTTGGTTTGTGGATGAAGAACATCCTCCACCTCGAACCCTGCTCCAGCTCCGAAGGGAACTGTGGTGGCCAGAACTAAAAAATCCCAGTTGGAAATCCCTTTTCCATGCTCTGGCACTGGGGAGGGTGTCAGGGTTTGATGGGGGACAGGGTGGGGTTGATAAACCTTCAGAGGGAGAAGAAATCATCATGAACATGAATAAAAAAGCAGGTTTGCAGGAGCTGGGTTCAGCCCCAAGGAGCAGCTCCTGGGGTGAAGAGCTGTGACTCAAGGGGACTCTGTCCCCACCTCATCACTTCAATACTGAAAAGCTGCATCTTTCAAATTTATAAAAACCCCAAAAAGCACCAGAAAGAACTGGAGAAGCAGCTCTGGAAGTTGTGAAAGGGCTTCTAAGTCTGTAGAGGAGTATTTCTGTTTTGGAGGAAAAATTCTATCCAATGTGCAAACGGGGCCACGACTGAGCAGTGAGAACGTGGAGGGGATCGTCGGGATTTAGCAGTTGGAGGAGTGGAGGCTGCCCAGTTGTCCAGCTGCCAGCATCAGGATGTCCTTCCTCTCCTTATGGAATCGCAGCTCCTTCCCAGCCAGACGAGCCTCATCCAGCTCCCTCTCGGTGGAAGCCAGCTCCCTGGAAAGGGCCCCTGGGCTGTTCTGCTCCCTGTTCACCCAGTCCATGGCCATCTGGTTCCTGATGTCGTCGTCCAGAGCACGGTGGGAGTAGTGAGCCAGGACCTCCTGGTGGGAAGGGACAGGGCAGCTGAGGGTCACCAGAGCAGCTGGATCCCCCCCCACTGGTGACCAGAGAGTGAGGAGAGGGGCTGGGACTCACCTGCCGGGAGCACTGCCGCTCCCGCATGGCCTTGAGGCTGCCGTTCCAGTGCAGCAGCTGGAAGACCGTCATCAGCTCCTGCAGTGCGATAAAGGTTCAGGCTGTGGGGACTCGGCTCTGAGAAGGAACTGGTGGGGTTGGTTGGACTCAGGCTGAGCAGGAGCCAGTAATGGGTCCTTGTGGTCATGAGGCCAATGGGCTCCTACTGAGGATGGCCAGTGGGTCAGGGAGGGTCTCCTCTCGCTCTGCCCTGCCCTGGGGAGGCCACGGGTGGAGTCCTGGGTGTAGTTCTGGACTTCTCAGTTCAGAAGGGACAGGGAGCTACTGGAGCCAGTCCAGCACAGGTACAGGAGAAGCTCAGGGGGCTGGAGAAGAGACTGGGAGAGCTGGGGCTGTTGAGCCTGGAGAGAAGGAGCCTGATGGGGGTATGTGATCGATGCCGATCAACAGCTAAAGAGGGGGTGTCAGGAGCTGGGAGCAGACTGTGCTCTGTGGTGCCTAGTGCCAGGACATGGGGCACTGGGCTCATACTGGAAGCCAGGAGGTTCCCCCCAAGCATCAGAAGTTACTTTTTCCTGGGGAGGATCCCAGAGCCGTGGCCCCAGCTGCCCAGAGAGGGTATGGACTTTCCTGCTCTGGAGAGATTCCAAAGCTGCCTGGGCTGTCCTGTGGGATCTGCTGTGGGGGATCCTGCTGTGGCAGGGGGGTTGCACTGGGTGATCCCTGAGGTCCCTGCCAAACTCCTAGTCTGAGATTCTGTTTCTTGAAGAAACCTGGTTCCACCACATCCTGTTGTTTGCAGTCACTGAGGATCACAGAGCACATCTGCAGCCCCAGATTCTGTAAACAAGACCCTTCCAGCATCAGCAAGTTCAGATTTCCCCAAAAAGACAAAACACCCTCAGCCAGGGGGGATGTGAAAGGCAAAACCAACATCCCAGGAGCGGAGCGACTTGGTGTAAACAGGCCTCGTTTGTATAAACACTCTGTCTACTGCCTGCTGAGCACTTCCATCCCAGGGAAAGGAGCCAGGCAAGGAATCAGCTCTGGGAGAAGTCTGCCTGCCCTTCAACATGGGCAGGGCTGAGGGAGCAGCCACAACCTCCCTGGGCAACCTGGGCCAGGGCCTCAGATCCCTCCCAGACACCAACTTCTGTCTCCCATCTCAGCCCAATCTCCCCTCTGGGAGCTGGAACCCAGCCCCCTTGTGCCAGCCCTGGATCCCTTGGGAAAAGGCCCTCTGTAGCTTTCCTGGAGCCCCTGCAGGGACTGGCAGCTGCCTCAAGGTGCCCTTGCAGCATTCTCCTCTGCAGCTGAACAGCCCTGTCCCCAGAGCAGAGGGCCTCCAGCTTTCTGAGCATCCTCATGGCCTCCTCTGGCCTCACTGCAACAGCTCCAGCTCCTTCTGCTCTTGGGGCCTCCAGGAGTGGCCACAGGACTCCAGTGGAGGTCTCCCCAGAGCAGAGCAGAGCAGAGCAGAGGGGGACAGCCCTGCTTGGGACCCTCCCCTGGGATCCAGTCCAGCACAGGGGTGGTCTCGGCTGCAGCATCCATTGCTGGCTGCCGTTGAGCTTCTCCTGCAACACCACCCCCAAGTTCTTCCCTCACGGCTGCTCTCAGAGGCATGGTCTGGGCCTCCAACCACCAAAGATCCCAACCCTACAGCACTGAAAACACCCTCTCACAGTGCTGAGTTGTGCAAAGGTCAAAGAGCATTTCCAGGGAGAATCCAGATTCCTTGGACTTTTCCACCTGGAAGCACCACAACCCCCTGTGCTGTGTTCAGACGATAAAGCACCACTTTTCCTCTCTGGAAGTAGCTGAAAGATCAAATCAACCCCCTGTAGAACATTAAATCCAGAGTAGTACCTGGAATTCCAGCATGGATTTCCCCTTGTTAGATTCCAGCATGAAGCGGAAGGCGCCGATCCCGGTGTTGGGATTATCTGCTTCCTCTCGATTGCCCTGCAAGAGAGGTTTGAGACAGGAGCTGCAAATCCCAAGCAAGAGCCATGTTGATTCCAATTGCAAAATTCCCAGTTGGATTAGGGAGAACAGCTTTGCACCCTCAAATATTCACTCAGCGGAGAGACGGAACCCAAAATGTTCTCCTGATCCTCCATGTGGCCACAGGGCCAAAGGTCTGTCCAGGACAGGGTGGAATCAGGGCAGGAAAAGCAGAGCCCAAAGCTCCTGCTGCTAGAAACAGCTTTGGAAAAATCAGCTGGCTGAAAGAAAAGCAGCTAAAACCACAAAAAGGCTCCATTAATTAACATATCTGCCTAATTGTCTCTCCAGGGCACAGAATTCCAGAGTGACTGAGACTGGAGACGCCCTTTGAGCTCAGCCAGCAGAGCCCAGGGCCTAACATCACTCCAGCAGCCAGACCAGGGCCCTCAGGGCCACAGTCAGGCTGTCCTTCACCTCTCTGGAGGAGAAGCCTCCCTAGTGCCCAGGACAGTGGGACAATCCCACCCCCAGCCCTGCTGGCCACACAATTGCTGATCCAAGCCAGGATGCCATTTGCCTTCTGGGCCACCTGGGCACTCTCATGCCCTCTGGCTCTGTTCAAACCCATAGACCCAGTCTGCCCAGATCTCTCTGCAGCCTCTTCCTCCCCTCCAGCTGATCGACGGTCCCCCACAGCTGGGTGCCATCTGCAAATTTACTGGGGGTACAGTCGATCCCCTCATCGAGGTCACCAATAAAGATACTGAATAGAACTGGGCCCAGTACTGTTTCCTGGGGGCCACCACTGGACACCAATACCCCACAGGATGACCCAGTAGGACAGTGAGGCTGTGCAGGAGGATTTAGAGCCACCCATCAAATTTTACTGCTCAGAAATCTAAGAAACAGATAGAAAAAGCTATCCCAAAGATTTTCAGATGAGAAAGAAAACCCGTTGCCCTCACTGATTTGAGTTTTGCCCCCGTTTTTCTTACGTTGAAAGAAGCCAGAGCCTCGGAAACGCTCTTCTCGATGAACTCGTCGGTGATCCTCCGTGAGGGGTGTTCGTTAAAGACCGAGTTCATCAGGGCAATCTTGGCAGCACTCCGGCGTGCTTCCGCCTTGGTGGGACAGAACTGAGGAAAGAGAGGAACTGCCGTCAGAATGGACAGAGAGCCATGATCCTAAAGGATCCTCTGCATGTGCCACACATCTTCAAAGCACCTCCAGCATCCTTGGGGTGCCCACAGCATCCTAAAACCCAACAGCAGAAGAGCCTGCTGTGGTTTATCAGTTTCATCTGCAGGGTGAGGTGTTTGAGCTGGACATTTCTCTTTTGACTAAGAGGGGAGAAACTTCCTGATCCAAAGTCATGATTTTTGTTTCTTTTAGGATCTTCCAGAAGGTTCCAGGGTTAAAAAAACAGAGTGAGGGAGGAACTGTTGTCCCAGTGGTTCGGGGAGCTGTGGCTTGTCCATGCATCCTAGGGAATGGGAACGAAGGATTGAGCCACAACAGCTTCCTCTGCTCCTGATCTTCTCTTAGGACGTGGTATCAAGACAAACTCAGGGCCAAACGTTTGCTGGGGTTTTAAAGCAGATTGGAAACATTCACTAGCTAGCTCAGAGTTAACTTAAGAGTCAGAGGTAGGTCATTCCCATCACAGAATCAGCTCAAAAATGTTAGTTTTTGAGTTTAGGTCCTAATTCCAATGGGAAGGACCCTCAGGAGTGGCCCAAGGACCCTCAGGGGTACCCCCCAACCACCCTCGGGGGTGGGTGAAGGAGCCCTTGACACCACAGAGTTGGCTCTGACTGAGTGCCTGTACCTGGAAACTGCCAAAGCAGCTGCCCCCTGGCAGGGTGACATAGCAGACGTAAGGGGGGCTGTTGGAAGGGACCATCTCGTACACCACGAGGGCTCCATTCTTCAGGTCAGCTCCACGCGACTGTTTCATCTGCCAGAACTCCTGAAGGGCCTCCACAACGTTCACTGAGGGGACAGAAAAGGAGAATTGAGGTTGGAGATGGGAAATGAGAGCTCATGGTGGTGGTTTCACCCGGTATTAGCTGTGGAATCGATACTGAGGTGTTCCCAGCTCCCATGGAGCTCATCTGCATCCCAAGTTAAATGAAGCTGCCACAGCAAGAGGAGAAACCACTGAGTTAAAGAATCAGAGAAGGATTGATGCTGTAAAAGCTCTTCCAGCTCATCCAGTCCAACCTTGACTCCAACCAGCCCAACCCACCGCTAACCCCCGGTCCTGAGCTCCACATCTCCCCAACTGGCAAACACCACCAGGGCTGGTGACTCAACCCTCTCCCTGGGCAGTCTCTTCCAAGGTCTGAGCACCCTTTGCAAGGAGAAGTTTCTCCTCAGGGCTGGGCTGATGATCAATCAGGACCCCTAGGGTCCAGCACCTTTCCAGCCACCATCTCATAAAATTTTCTGTGGAACAGCTTTTCTCCTTCCAACCCTGGGGAAAAGCTCTCAGACGAGGCTGTGGTCAGGCTCAGACAGTTACTCACCTGACCTCCCTGTGGACTTGGTTCTATTCAAGATCAAAGTCATTAATTGATTTCAGATAAAATCTTCACTGCTTTTGGGACTAAAGTGATGTTGAACTCTTCTGAATTGACTCTTCCCTTTATTTCATCAAAGTTTAGGCAAGAAAAGCAGAACCTCAGGGAGTCCAAAGCTCTGAATTCCATCAAATTCAGTCCAAGCTGCTTTTTTCAAGCTGAAGAATTTGACAGGGAGCAGCAGGAAAAGCAATTTTCCACTTCAGACAAACAAAACCTACCAAAACAAACTGAAACTCCCACTATGGAGTCTTCTCTCCCAGAAACACTCTGGAGATTTCTATTAAATCCTCATTGTTGCTACAAAAAGTGAGCAAAATCCACCAAATTCAAGGTCTCAAAATGCTTCAAGAGGGGATTTTTCCAAGTAGGGCTGGAGAGAAAACCCAGGGAGAGCTGCAGCTACACGGTTGAGTGGGAAATCAGCTGCAGATTGATGGCTTTTAGCTCCTTTGTGTCCCGTTAAAGTCACTCAAGAGTGAGGGAGAGGCTGAAGAATCACTCCTACCTCCAACCTCACATGAGGGTCAGCGAAAGAAACATCAGAGAGTCAAATAAATTTGAGAGCCCACAGCTTTCGATATCAATCATTGCCTTTTCATCAGTTTCTTTCTATTTCAGAGGGCAGGAAACACCAATTCCCAAACCAGCGTGGAGGGGAATCCCAGAATCCCAGAGTGACTGAAGCTGGAGTAGCCCTCTGAGCTTAGCCAGCCCAGGGCCTAACATCACTCCATCAGCCAGACCAGGGCACTCAAGGCCACAGCCAGGCTGCCCTTCAACACCTCCAGGGATGGGGACTCCTCCACTGCCCCGGGCAGTCCAGTCCAGGCTCTGATCACCTTTTCCGGGAGGAAGAGCTTCCTAAAATCCAACCTAACCCTCCCCTGGCAGCCTCACACCCTGCCCTCTCCTCCTGGCACTGGGTGCCTGGGAGAAGAGTCAAACCCCAACAATTGCAACCTCCCTTCAGGGAGTTGGAGAGAGGGAGAGGGTCCCCCCCTGAATCTCCTCTTCTCCAGCCTGAACCCCTTCAGCTCCCTCAGCCTCTCTCCATAGGCCTCTCCCTCCAGTCCCTTCCACAACCTTGTTGCTCCTCTGGACCTGCTCCAGCCCATCCATCTCTTTCTTGAGGAGAGGGGCCCAGCACTGCCCCCAGGACTTGAGGAGAGGCCTCCCCAGTGCCCAGGACAGGGGGACAGTCCCATCCCCAGCCCTGCTGGCCATACAATTGGCCAGCAGGCCTTCCAGGCCATCTGGGCACTCTGCTAGCTCCTGTTCAGCCAGGTATCAACCAGTATTCCGAGTTCCCCCTCTGCCAGGCTGCTCTCCAGCCCCTCATCCCCCAGTCTGTAGTCGCAGGGGTTCCTGTGACCAAAGCGCAGGAACCTGGCCTTGGCCCTGTTCAACCCCATCACACTGGCCTCAGCCCATCGACCCAGCCTGTCCAGATCTCTCTTCCTCCCCTCCAGCAGATTGCACTGTCCACCGCCTTCATGCCATCCACGAATTTACTGGGAGCAGAGTCAAATGGATGCAAAGGGTAGAATCGCATGGATTTACCCGGCTGATCAGCACAGGCGACACAACATCTGCCTCGCAAATTCAGTATAAAGGGATAAGTGATTCCACATGGAGTTGTTACCGCTGCCGCAGCCAGAAGCAGGGGATCTCCAATCTAGTTGCAAAGTGCCTCCTTTTGGGATGGGGTAGAAGATTTTTTCCATCACAGGATCAGGAAACTATGTGGTTTAGCCTGGTTGTTTCTCACTTCTGTGCTTTTTGGGTTCTTGTTTTGGAAGAAAAAAGGAGGCTGCAAGGAGCCAAACTCTGTCCCTCTGTGGAGACTGGTAGATCACTTACCACCCCCACAACAGCCCCTTCCAGCACCAGCAGAGCCCATTTCTCCTCCCAGTCCGGCAGATTTTCCATCAACAAAGTGCTGCTGGGACTGAAGGCGATCCAAGGAAAATTGGCAACAGGCAGGGGTCACCCAGCAGAGGCCTTTTAGCCCACAGAAATGAGCTTGAGGTTTGTCCCGACAGCAAGGAATGAAACCCAGAGGAATAAATCGCTACTGTGCGAGGAGAATCGTCCATAAAACCCCCCCAAAAAAAAAAAAAAATCAAAGAATCAGTCTCTGCTTTTGCTGATTTGATGACACATTTAGCCTTTACAGTACCAGCAGGAAACCTCTTGGGGTTTATACCCAGCTCACAGCTCCTGCAGTTGTTCATTTAGTGACCTCCCCTCACCCTCATTTACAAAACCCCTGCAAAAATAGGGATTGAGGCCGTAAATACCCCAGAGTTTGCATCTGTAGAGCTGTTGAAGCCAAGGGGATCCACGAGTTTCACAAGTTCAGCCCCCAAAATCCCAAGAGCCACGGCCTCGAGCGTTTATCTGGTTTTACTCTACTCATTGCCTGAGCTGGAAGGGGCTGGAGCAGGGAGCCTCCTCTCCACCGAAAACACAGCTCAAATGGTACCTGAACTGCAAGGAAATCCCCCGTGGGAGGACTGACACCCCAAAACTCTCCACAAGCCCCCTTAGTAGTGATGTTTAATAGGGAAGAGGGGCTCTCATCTCTGTGAGGCTGCCAGGCAGGTCCAGGAGAAGTGCAGGGGGCAAAACTTGGGCTGCTGAAAGGAGGGGGGAAGGAAAAGGGGGGCAAAAAGGGGGGCAAGGAAAAGGAGGGAATAGGGAAAAGAGGGGGGGAAAGAGGAAAGAGGGAAAAGAGGGGGAGAAAGAGGGAAAAGAAGGGGGGAAAGAGGGAAGAGGGAAAAGGTGGGGGGAAGAAGGAAAAGGGGGGAAAGAGGAAAAAGGGGGAGGAAGGGACAAGTGGGGTAAGGGAGAGGCGAAGGTGGGTGGGCGAGGGGGAGGAAAAGGAGGCGAAAAGAGGAGGTGGAAGGGGTTAAAAGCAGAAGAAGGGAGAAAACCCCCGAGAGCCCCCAGTACAGTCTCTCCCCTCCCCCCTAGATCCCTCGATCCCCGTCGCCCCCCGCCTCACCGCGGCCGTAGCCCTGCGTGTGCTTGGCGAAGCTCCTCACCACGGCCTCCACTGCCTCCCGCAGCACCGCGGGGGGGCCCGAACCGCCGGCGGGGGGAGGCGGTAGCTGCGCGGCTGCCGCGG
Organism: Phoeniculus purpureus; assembly: GCA_028565055.1. NCBI lineage: Eukaryota > Metazoa > Chordata > Aves > Bucerotiformes > Phoeniculidae > Phoeniculus > Phoeniculus purpureus. Next base: position 11,174 of record JAOXOE010032247.1, read on the forward strand.
GGGAGCCCTGCAGGCCCAGAGGCGG
>JAOXOE010032248.1:0-11195 GCA_028565055.1 Phoeniculus purpureus
CTGCTGTGTCAGGGGGATTGGACTGGATGATCTTTCGAGGTCCCTTCCAATCCCTAATGTTCTGTGATTCTGTGATCCAGGCCTAGCCTGCCAGATCTAGGGATCAGATAGCATGTGGGGCAAGGGAAGCAAAGCACTGGTGTTGTCTCTTTGCCTTTGACAGCGCTCTGGCGCTGCCTGGAGCGTGGGGCTGAGCAGCAGAGTGCATCTCACCAGAAGTAATTTCCAGGTGAAATTGCTGTAAAGAAAAAATTGACTTTTGACATAGGCTGATAAGCACTGATGTTTGTTTCCAAGAGTTTGTGTTTTATGCAATTTAAGACTTAACAATGACTGACAACAGTGGTGATGGTGAAAAACATTCAAAATGAGGAAACTGCAGTCATTTCAGTCACCTGCAAACTTCTCTCCTGGTGGGTTTTCCACTTTTTTTGTTCAGCTTAAAGGGCTGTGATTTTTCTGCAGCTTAAAGCTTGGTCTTTTGTGTGTCATTGGATTTGCAAGGTGTGGCTTCCATCCCTGAAAATCAAACTCCCTGACTCCAGCTGACTGTAAAACCAACAGTTTCCATGAGGGATGTGCTGAGGGTTGTCTGGTCTTTAAAGGGAAAACACTTAGAATCATCAGCAAGTCCAGCCCTCAGCCCAACAGCTCCCTAACCCCTACACCATGGCCTCAAGTACTAGAGCTACTGTTTTCAAACACCTCCAGGGATGGGGACTCCACCACCTACCTGGTTAGTCTGTTCCAGTGCCCAACCACTCTCACAGCAAATAACTTCTTCTGAAGATCCAAACTAAACCTCCCCGATGCAACTCATGCTTGGGCTGCCCAGGGAGGTTATGGAGTCTCTTTCACTGGAGGCTTCTAAGACCCCTTTGGATGTGTTCCTGTGTGACTTGTCTTAGGTTTTATGACCCGGCTCAAGAAGGGTGTTGGGCTTTATGATCATTAGGGGTGAGCCAACCCCTAATGATCTGTGTACCTCCACAGATGGCAACTCCACCACTGCCCTGGGCAGCCCACTCCAATCACAGAATCATAGAGCAGTTTGAGGTAGCTGTAGAGAGCAAGAAAGTCTACTCTTAGCCTCCTTTTCTCTAGACTAAATAACCCCAGTTCCCTCAGCCTCTATTCACAGCTCCTGTTCTCCATCCCTCTCCCCAGCCTCGTTGCCCTTCTCTGGCCCAGCTCCAGCACCTACTCTCACAGTATGTGGAGGTGACATTTTGCCTTTCTGATTACCTTATAAAAGGGCAGAACGAAGTGAGAATTTGTGTAGGCTTTGTCCTTGTAAGAAGCAGCCCTTAACTGGGGTTCTTGCTGAAAGACCCATTTTGAAGGAAAGAGAAACTCAGTTAAGCTTGGTGTTTCTGCTCATCAATCATTTCTGCTCTGATCAATACTTCCATTAGGACAAATATAAGAAGGATTTGGAGGCAGAAGACCTGAAGGCAGGGTAGAAAGGAATAAGCAGCATCAGCCTCTGATTCTTGGTTACTGGTGGTTAAAGTTGTACGGTCTCAGGACCCCTTTTCAGGGTCTTCAGCCTTCCTCCTGTCCATTCTGTTCCTTATCTAGTGATAGGGCAAGGGGCAATGGGTGTGAGCTGGAACAGAGGAGGTTCCATATAAATATCAGTAGGAACTTCTTGACAGTGAGGGTGACAGAGCACTGGAAGGAGCTGCCCAGGGGAGTTCTGGAGTCTCCTTCTCTGGAGACATTTCAAATCCTCCTGGATGTGTTCCTGTGTGGGTGGATCTAGGGGATCCTGCTGTGGCAGGGGGATTGGACTGGTCCCTTCCAGTCCCTAATGTTCTGTAGTTCTGTGATTATCTCTCACAACTTCAGACCTGCTCACTCTTCTGTCATTCACAGGCTCTGTGAAGAGCAGCTGAGGGAACTGGGGTTATTGAGTCTAGAGAAGAGGAGGCTGAGAGTAGTTCTTGCTCTCTACAGCTAACTCAAAGGAGGTTGTAGTGAGTCTGGTGCTGGTCTCTTCTCCCAGGTTACTAATGATAGGACAAGGGGAAATGGCCTCAAGCTGCATCAGGGAAGGTTTAGATTGGATCTTAGGAAGAAGTTCGTTGCTGAGAGAGTGGTTGGGTGCTAGACCAGGCTGCCCAGGGAGGTGATGGAGTCCCCATCTCTGGAGGTGTTTAAAAACCAAGTAGCTTGAGCACTTGAGGCCATGGTATAGGGGTTCAGGAGCTGTTGGGCTTAGGGCTGGACTTGATGATCCTGGAGGTCCTTTCCAGCCGTGATGATTCTATGAGTCTGTTGTATGTGGCAGTGATGACGTGGAATAGCACCCATTCCCAAAGCAGAGGGTGCACAGGAGACCCAGCAGGTTGCAGGAGCCAGGTAGATTGAAATGTCCTCAGAATGAATCATGAGCCTTTCGGACAGGGATTCCTCTGAAACTGGAACTTGCCAGTGTTTGAAATGCCTTGTCCCAGATACCTGTTGATTCATCAGCAGAGCAGACATAGAAGGTGGTGGAGGTTGCAGCCTGTATATGGTGTCTCGAAGCTTCCCATGAAGTTATATCAAAACCCTCTGGTCTTTCCCCTGCAGACATTTCCTTAGGGATTTGAGATGGGCACATTGCATCACAGTGTCTGGTTGAATGTTGTAGCTTGTGGTTCAAACACCATTGTGTTTACTTTGCTTCATGACTCATCTCCATGGCAGGTATTGACCCAGTCGCCCATTTTTAACAGACTGTTGATCCAAGAATCTTGAGTCAAAGTCTTTTCTCATGTCGTAGCTGAGAATTTTTAGTCTAGGCTCTGTGACACCAGTGTATGACCCAGGAACTGCCCACAGCTTGCAGGTTGCCTAAAAAGTCATGAAGTGGGTGAAGGGGAAGAGGCAAAATCACAGAATATCGGGGATTGGAAGGGACCTTGAAAATCATCCAGTCCAATCCATCTGCCACAGCAGGATCCCCTGATCCAACCTGTTGATTGAGAGCACCGCTACTTCATGCCAAGCAGAGACACCCCCTCTGTTTATTCCCATTGTTATCCTTCGTCACAATCATTGTTATTTATTGATTAACTTTGTTTGCCTAGCCAAGAGTGTGAGCTCATGTCTGGACTCGAGTGCATCTATAATTAATTGCTAACTGTTGCTTTATGCTGTTGCGAGCAACGAAGTGGGGTGTCTTAACAAAAAGCTGCTGGGAATTCACAGACTCACAGAATTATCAAGGCTGCAAAAGCCCTCTGAGCTCATCCAGCCCTGGACCTAACATCACCACATCGGCCACACCAGGGCACTAAGGGCCACAGCCAGGCTGGCCCTCAACACCTCCAGGGATGGGGACTCCACCACTGCCCTGGGCAGTCCATTTCAGGGTGAATTCTGCTGTGCCTGGAGGTGTTTTAAAACTGAATAGCTAGAGCACTTGAGGCCATGGTCTAGGGGTTAGGGATCACCCTTTCCATGAGGAAGGGCTTCCTAACATCCAACCTAACCCTCCCCTGGCATCAGGCCCTGCCCTCTCATCCTGGTGCTGGTTGCCTGGGAGAAGAGCCCAACCCCCACCTGACTCCAACCTCCCTTCAGGGAGTTGGAGAGAGGGAGAAGGTCCCCCTGAGTCTCCTCCAGGCTCAACACCCCCAGCTCCCTCAGCCTCTCTTCATCAGCCTTTCCCTCCAGTCTCTTCCTCAGCCTCGTTTCTCCTCTGCACCCTCTCCAGCCCCTCAATCTCTGATCACCCTTTCCATGAGGAAGGGCTTTCAAACATCCAACCTAACTCTCCACTGAGAGCTTCAGGCCCTGCCCTCTTGTCCTGGTGCTGGTTGCCTGGTAGAAGAGTCCAACCCCTGTTTAGAGATCATCTGCCACAATCTGACTCCTCTTTGAGCAGGATCACAGTACATTAGGGATTGGAAGGGACCTCGAAACATCATCCAGTCCAATCCCCCTGCCAGAGCAGGATCCCCTAGATCCAGTCACACAGGAACATGGCCAGGCGGATTTGAAATGTCTCCAAAGAAGGAGACTCCACTCCTGGGCAGCCCTTCCAGGGCTGTGTCACCCTCACCATGAGGAAGTTCCTTAGAAGAGCTGGAGTGAAGCGGCTTGCCCATGGTACCTATAGGAAATGTACATTTGCACTACTCCTTAAGAAACGAATGATGTTCCTTCTTAGAATGAGAATCATCTTAAAGCCTGCATTGCAGCTGCTTAGAACTTCTAGAAAACAATATGGATGTATTCCTGTGTGACTTGGTCTAGGTGATCCTGCTGTGCCAGGGGGACTGGACTAGATGATATTTTGATGTCCCTTCCCATCCCTAGTGACTGGATCTAGGGGATCCTTCTGTGGCAGGGGGATTGGACTGGATGGTCTTTCGAGGTCCCTTCCAATCTGTAATGATTCTATGATTCTAAATCTTCCTTAACAGCTCAAGTCTACTCTAAATCAAATAAGCCTGTTTAATAACAACTTCCTTCCTTCACTCTGCTGACCTTAGAATGAGAATCAAGGGGGTGGGGGGCACAAAAAACCCCCCAGCTATCTTACATAAAACAAAAAGAAAGGAAAACACAAAGAACCGAATTGAATTCCGCCGAAATGTCACCTTGCGAGTTGGGTTTTATTATTTTGATAGCAAAGCAATTCCGCTGACAAATCTGTTATCGGCCGGCGCGTTGCACAAAAGCAGAGGCAGCCCCGTTATAGGTCGTTGAAAAGTCGTTTTTAAATAACACCCCTCTAAGCAGCGCGTCGGAGCACTTGTTAGGGAGTCGGGATATAAATGCGTTCGGAGCGTCCCGACGCACGGGAGAACGCTGGAGAGAGGAGGTTGGGGGGGGCATAAATCAATCCTGTTTAAGCTCTGCTGTTCCCTGCACGAAAAAAATCTCAGCATTTGGATGCACTACAGCAGAGAAACCGTGAGCTCCTCTGGGCAAGGGACAGAGAGACAGCAGCCTCCTGTTCCTGATAAGAGGATTTTATGCTAAACTGCAGCAGGGTGCCCTTCCCTCCCTCTGATAGAGAGCAGCGTGGTGAGAAATTTCCATCATTAATGTGAGATCAGGGGAGGGAGAAAAAACAACTCCCCTTAATCCGCCCCCGCCCTTGCTAATTTTATTACCCTCCTGTGTTTTACACCCTGTTACTGATTCATACACGAAGGTGCTTTTTTCCCCTCCAGGGCAAAAGGGTTTAAAGATCATTTGGATGAGGAGCCCAGGGATGTGGTTTAGGGGTGAACTCGTAAGATAGATGGTTGGACTCAATGATCCCAAAGGTCTTTTCCAACCAGAATGATTGTATGAAATGATTGTACAGGTGCTCGTAGGTTCTCGCAGCATGAGCAGCACAAGTCATAGAATTGTGGAATCATAGGACAGTTTTGGCTGGAAAAGACCTTCAAGAACATAAAATCCAACCTTTTCCTATCCCTATAGTGGAGTCTGGTGCAGCTTCACCCACTCACATGGGCATCATCTTGCTTTTGTGCGTCTGGAAGCTTCTCAGCAGAGAGACCAGTAAGTATTTAAGAGCTGGGAGTGCAGGTGGACACAGGTCTTGGGGAGGTGAATCTGAGCAAGGCAGCAGGGACTGACTCAGCTTCACTCTTGGTAATTCACTCTCCTTTTTACTCTCTGCCACCGTGGTAGTTTCTGTAGTGATCACCGCCTTTCCCCATTCTCTGTAAGGCTTCTGCCATGCTTATGGCAGAATCATTTCTGATCACAGAATGATTGAGGCTTGAAAAGCTGAGCCCAGGAGTTAGCCCAGCCCAGGACCAAACGTCACCACAACGGCCACACCAGGGCACTAAGGGACACAGCCAGGCTGGCTTTTAACACCTCCAGGGATGGAGACTCTACCACTGCCCTGGGCAGTCCAGTCCTAACGCCCAACCTAACCCTCTGGTGACAGCTTCAGGCCCTTCCCTCTCATCCTGGTGCTGGTTGCGTGGGAGAAAAGCCTGACCCCCACCTGACTACAACCTCACTTCAGTGAGTTGTAGATAGGGAGAAGGTCCCACTGAGTCTCTTCCAGGCTCAACTCTCCCAGCTCCCTCAGCTTCATCAGCCTTTCCCTCCAGTCCCTTCCCCAGCCTCATTACTCCTTTGCACTTGCTCCAGCCCTCCAATCTCTTTCTTGAAGTGAGGGACCCAGAACTTCCCCTAGTTCTCCAGGGGAAGCCTCCCCAGTGCTCAGTCCAGGGGGCGAATGACATCCCTAGTCCTACTGGCCACACTATTGCTGATCCAAGCCACGATGCCATTGATCTTTCATGCCACCTGGTCAAGTGCCAGTGCACTAAGTATATGCTACAGTTTCTCACTCTTTGTCTGAATGAACTGGAACCACTGCAGAGCTGAGCATAAGGTAATGTGCAAGGACCAAGAGTAAACTCAGCACTGCAGCAGGTCTGTGTAGTTTGCCTTTTCCTTTTATTAAGAGAGATGCATTTTTTAAAAGCCAGTGTGAAAACATCTAGGTTCATGGAGGTAATGACATGCTCAGAATTTAACTGTGTGTCTTGTGCAGGTGTGGGACTGCATGGGCTGTGACCCCTCTGCACACCTGGAGATCTGAGTAACCACATTGATCTTTCTTTGGGTACCTCCATACGGAGCTGCTTCTGTGCAGTTTTTGATCACACTTGTGAGATTGATGGGCAAACCTGAAGCTGAAGCAAATGAGCTATTTAGGAGTCAGGAGCCATCACCACATCCTTCCAGGCTTAATTTAGTGCACTTGCAATCCAGTAACTGCTCACTGTTAGGCTTGATGTTTTCTTACAAGGGCAGAACGAGATCGCTGGCGTGCTCTGTGTTGAGGAAGGAAAAGCGTCTGCCCCAACCGTCTCCACCCCTTCCACCAAGGGCTCTGTTCCTCCCCAGCTTTGGGGCAGTAAATCAAGCAGGTACAGGGGAGAACTGCTCCTGCATCACTGCAGGCAGCAGGAGAATGGCAGTGCTGAGGATTTGCATCGAGACTCTTGCATGTGTAACTGTGAATGTGTTCATTTTTTAGCTTCAACAAGGTCATTCACACTGCTAAGCGTCATCCTGACACGTTAGCAGGAGTGCTGTCCAATTCATTCGCACTCCATTAAGCGACACGCTAGTCAGGTTCTCCTCCTCTCTCCTAGTTCTTTTCCCCCCAGTCATACACAGTGAGCAATCGCTCAGAAGCCCAGGTACTTGCAAGCAGAACAGGTCGTATTCTGCAGGGCTTGCAGCCTGCTTTCTAAGACTATTGTAAAGCCTGGGGCTTCCAGAATGAAATGTTCTGGTGGAACTGGGAATTCCAGTGAGGTAACTGGGCTGCAAACTGGACAGGACTTTCACAGAACATTAGGGATTGGAAGAGACCTCAAAAGATCATCCAGTCCAATCCCCCCGACACAGAAGAATCTTCTGGATCAAGTCACAGCAGAAATGTGGCCAGGCAGGTTTTAAACATCTTCAGAGGAAACTCCACAACCACCCTGAGCAGCCCCTTCCAGGGCTCTGGCACCCTCACCATGAAGAAGGTCCTTCTCACATTGATGCGGAACCTCCTCTGTTCCAGCTCACACCCACTGCTCCTTGTCCTATCATTGGGTGCCCCTGAGCAGAGCCTGGCTCCATCCTCCTCACACCCACCCTTCACATTAATGAGGTCACCCCTCAGTCTCCTTTTTTAACCAGCTCCAGAGCTCCAGCTCCCTCAGGCTTTCCTCAGCAGGCAGATGCTCCCCTCCCTCTGCGATCTCTGTGGCTCTGTGCTGGACTCACAGCAGCTCTGTGTCCTTCTGGAACTGAGGGTTAGTCTAATCGGGGGACTGGACTAGATGATCTTTCGAGGTCCCTTCCAATCCCTAATGACCCTACTCTTCTCTGAGGGGCCCAGAGCTGGACACAAGATTCCAGCTGTGGTCTCCCCAGGGCAAAGTAGAGGAAGAGGAGAACAATGTTGAACTCCGAACCGCCCCCCTTCTGATCCACCCCAGGATGCTGTTGACCTTCTTGGCCACAACATCACTGCAGCTTGCAGGGGTTCACTGAGTAAGCGAAAAGAGTGTTTCAAAATGCAAATCACCTCCTATCCCCATGTTTTAACGCACTATGGTGAGGCAACACGGACACGATGAGCGTCTCCAGAACGGCTGTAAGGCTCTCCAGTGGTGTGTGCCGCTGTCACTGTACAGTCGGAGGCTTAAACTGTTGATTTAAGCAAGTTACTTAATCTGTCCCTAAGCTCCCTAAGCAGCATTTCCAGCAGAGATTCTCCTTTCAGGTCAGCTTCTCCTCTCCAGGTCAATTTGCTTATAGGCCTGAGCTTATTAACTCTGTAAGAGCTTAAGTGCTGGGGGGACAAAGGAGAAACCCACACACTTCAAAGATCAAAACCCTTCCCCCTCTTTTGTTTCAAGAGGGAGCGGATGACACAAACCCAGGCTGCTGATTGCGTGTGGGATGGGGTGTCTGCACCACGAGAGGGCACCAACACCTTGCTGAAAGCAGATCCTTGTGCTGCTGCTGTGCTCCGAACCTCAGAACTCCTTAACAAGGCTTGAGGACACCTGAGTGGTCACAACAGCCTTTGTGGGCTGAGAAATCCCTTAGTGATGGAAACAAACACTCGTAGCCAATGCAGAGGCAGAAGTTAAACAGAGGAGTGCTGATGTGAGGGAGGGGGTTGAATCACCATCCCTGGATGTGCTTCCAAGTCATAGAGATGTGGAGCTTAGGGACAAAGTTTAGCAGTGACCGTGGGCCAGTGGGGTTAGTGGTTGGGCTCGATGAGCTTAAAGGTCTTTCCCAGCCTAAACGATCCTTTGCACAGAGTGCCAGCAGAGAGAGAGGAGCACAGACACAAACATCCACCAAGCCAGCACGAGCGGACACACTTCCACGAGCCTGACGAGCGAAGGCAAAGCTCAGCTACTGCACGATCCTCCAACCCCCAGCACAGGCTGCCCTCCGGCTGCTGCTGCTTTCAGAAACGCTGAACATTTATCAACACGAGGTTTTAAACCTGAGACAACATCTGCTGTTCCAATTTCTTGGTCAGGTTTTCAGCATCACACCTCCATCCCAAAGGGCGTCAACAGCGACACGTGGCCCCTAACAACAAGGTCGCCGTTAAACGTCAGCACCCACACAGGGTCCAGGCCTGTTGGGCTCTAAGCTGAACAACTGTCTGTGCTACTGCGGTAGGGGAACAGGGTCAGCACTCAGACCCCCAGTCCCTTCTCAGCTCTTTGCTTTAGGCTGGAGGATGAACAGAAGACTTGCAAAATGTCAGGGTACTAGTCAGTGCCAGGATGGAATCTTGTGTCCAGCTCTGGGCCCCTCAGTGCCAGTAGGACACAGAGCTGCTGGACAGAGCCCAGTGTAGAGCCACAGGGGTGATGGAGGGAGGGGAGCATCTCCCTGCTGAGGAAAGGCTGAGGGAGCTGGGGCTCTGGAGCTGGGAAAAAGGAGCCTGAGGGGTGACCCCATGGATGTGGATCAATATGTGAAGGGTGGGTGTCAGGAGGATGGAGCCAGTCACAATCTGAGAGAAGGGAGTACAAAATGATTTCAGATGTTCTAGATCGCTCGTGAGCAGCACGCTGGTTAGACGCAAGTACAGACAGAGCCTTGGAGTATTCAGTGGGATGAAAGAACCCATCTCCACAAGCTGTTGTTGGTTGTCTTTAAGCAGAAGTAGCCACTAGGAACAACAGGGCAGACTCTACCTCGAAGACTGTAAAATACTTTGGGTTCAAAGTCACTATTCTCAGGGATTTTTGGAGGGTTCAGAGCAGTGACCGCAGGTCCCACGTAAACAAATAAAGCAAAGACTAGCTGAGGAAGTACTGAACACACCCAAGGGATGTGAATTCAAACAAAACTGCTCTGCCCCAGCTTTAGGAAGACGCAGCTGTGCGACTGCGAACGCAAAGGGATGTCCAAAGGGGCTGCTGAGCAGCTTAGCTGGGCACTTGCATTGCACTGAAGCAGCATCTCACTGACCAGCACGAGATAGGGGTGAGGGTGGGACACTCCTGACACACTTGAGCAGCAATCTGCACTCAGCAGCAGCTCTCTAGATATTTAAGAAGTCACCCTCAAGCACTTGGTAATGGATTGTAACTGCGCCCTCACAAGAAGTGCCTTGACCTTGGTCCTCATGGGGAGGAAGGACAACAATGCAAAAGGGAAGATGCTCGGGATAAAGAAAGGGGAACAGCCATGAAGTTTGTGTGCAACAGCCAAGGGAAACAGACACTTGTGGTTTATCTTTCAGCAGGTGCTTACCAGAGCAGGCAGAGGAGCTGATGTTGTACAGGGAAGGGTAGAACTGCAAGCAGCGGATCAGCTTGAGGCTGCTTTCGCACTCTGGGCACTTGGTGGTCAAAGCCAGAGCGTGTCGGAAGGCCTGCAGGGCTCCACTGATGTTGTTCAGAGCCAGGTAAGTGTTTCCCAGGCTCAGAAAGGTCAGAGGCTGCCAAGAGAAGAACAATGGACCCCAGTATAAGCATGTTTGCTTGTTCAAGCCAACTGGGAGAAACCCTTGTTGAACCCACAGCCCCCCAAATCTGGCTGGAAAGAACCTGGAGAACTTCTGAAACAGAGGCCTGTCTGTTCTCTGAGTGCAGAACAGAATCACAGAACCATTCAGGTTGGAAAAGACCCTTGGGATCACCACGTCCAGCCATCAACCCTACTCTACACTCCTAAAACAGGTTCCCCAACACTACATCTAAGTGGCTTTTAAACTCCTCCAGGGATGGGGACTCAACCACCCCCCTGGGCAGCCCAGTCCAGGGCCTGAGCACTCTCTCTGGGAAGAGTTTCTTCCTCAAATTTCTTCCTGAACTTCTTCCAGAGCTGCTGGAGAGAGCCCAGCGCAGAGCAATGAGGATGATGAAGGGAGGGGAGCACCTCCCTTATGAGAAAAAGCTGGGGGAGCTGGGTCTCTTGAGCTTGGAGAAGAGGAGGCTGAGGGGTGACCCCATGGGTGTTGATCAATATGGGAAGGGTGGGTGTCAGGAGGATGGAGCCAGACTCTGCTCAGTGTCATCTGGTGATAGGATGAGGGGCAGCGGGTGTGAGCTGGAGCAGAGGAGGTTCCTCATCAGTCTGACAAAGAACTTCTTCCCAGTGAGGGTGCCAGAGCCCTGGAAGGGGCTGCCCAGGGGGGCTGTGGAGTCTCCTTCTCTGGAGACATTTCAAACCCG
>JAOXOE010032249.1:0-11195 GCA_028565055.1 Phoeniculus purpureus
TGCTAACCACCTCCCTTCTGATCCACCCCAGGATGCTGTTGGCCCTCTTGGCCACAAGAGCACATTGCTGGCTCATGATCATCCTGCTGTACAGGTCCCTTTCTCCCACACTGCTCTCCAACAGGTCAGTCCCCAAACTATACTGGTACCTGGGGTTGTTCTTACCAAAAAATTGCACTACTAATGTTCTTTAACTCCTAAGAGAAGCTAACAAGACAATGTTGTTAGTCTGACGTATGAATGTATATTTGTTTTGCCAAACAAAATCATAGAATCATAAAATCACAGAATGGTTTGGGTTGAAAGGGATCATAAAGATCCATCTATTTCCACCACCCTTGCCATGGACAGGGAGACCTCCCTCTAGATGAAGTTGCTCGAAGCCCCCATCCAACCTGGCCTTGAACACAGTGGTGGAGCATCCACAATTTCCTCGGGTAACCTGTTCCACTGTCTCACCACCCTCACAGTTAAGAACAGCACAAGTTTTTAGAGATCCTGAGTGGTTTTGGTTGTGGTGAGTCAACACATGAAAACTGGACTGACATGTTCAGACTGCTGCAGGCTCAGGCACAGATGCAGAAGGCTCCAACTGATACCCAGCCCCTTGGCCTGTGATGAAGAGACTGTGGCCAGCAGAGCCTGGCTACACCTTACGTGGCCTCACTAGCCTGGAAGGAAGGCAACACAAAGGCAGCTCCTAATGCACACTCAGACCTTCCCACAGTGCGTCACGCAAAATAAGAAAAGGATTAAAGTACCTGCCTTCATGTGGTTGGATTGTTTTGTCTCACAGGATAAATACGTGTTTTAAAGGGTCTGGCACCCCCGAGGCGAGTGGGGCTTTTGCAGTAAGAGCAAATGTCCACACTGTGGTGCCAGTGTCGCGGCGATCGGCACCCTCTCAGCAGTGGAGAGCCGGTACCTATGTAAACTCTGAGACAGACGAGAGCTTCCTGTTGAAGATATTAAAGATATCGGTTCTCATACTGACCCAGCTCAAGGTGCTGCTGTTTCAGGGCCACTTGTTTCTGCAAACTCAGCGTTAAGTGGTTCCAAACCAGAATAGTTCATCTACCTCAAGTTGGTACTAGACCTTCAGCAAGGTGGTGACAGACACACGGACCTCCCCCAGCACTGATACCACCCCTCTGGATGCCTGCTCCCACCAGTGACTGCAGCTGAACCAAAGGAGAGTGGGGCGTGAAAGTCTCACTGGTGACACAAGGGGGTTTTAAACACTTCCACAAGTTTCACCTTCCTGTGGAAAACCAATTGTCACAGAATCTCTTTGGTTGGAAGAGACCTTTAGTATCGACAAGTTCAACCATTGACCCAGCTTTGCCAGATCACCCCAAGCACAGTCTGTTTTCCTTGATATGGACCCTGTGAGGTGGACGGCTGGGTTATGTAGACCCAGCTGTGGCTTGAGCAGCATCTTTCAAGTGACAGACCTTTTACCTAAGGACACTTAGATTTCAGGTCTAAAAGGGAAAGCAAGTGGAGAAGAGCCTGACAGCCCCAGAATTACTCCGATTTTTGTGACAGTTGTCCTTCATCGTGCAGAAGACCCTCTGCAAAGCCCATCTCATGATTTTGGAGCCTGGATGTACTGATACGATCCACTGAAGCATCCTGCAAGAAAATAGGCAGCTGCAGAGGATGAGAATTACAAGTAAATGGTGCTTCTCGTTCAAAATGCCTTCAGATCTGAACGAGGTTTTCTGCAGGCTCCTTGACAGTTAATCAGAAAAAGTGAGTTAAACCCTTGACACAGAGGAAAGAGTCCAGGCTGGTTTTCCTGAGTTAATATAATGATTTATAGACAGTATCTCAAGCAATGCTAGTGACTGCTAATTGTCTTTGGGAGCTTGTTGCCTACATAACTAGCACACCTACACCTCTGTCTCCCCAGCCCTTCAGTGTTAACCCTTGCCTTGTAACTTGTCACAGTTGTAGTGGGGCTGTCCCTAAGCCAAGACGCCGTGGCGTCGTGTCACCATGGGTAGGAATGGGTTATTTCCCACCTCACACGTGGATGTATAGTAACAACAAAGTTCATTTGTTATTACTGCCGTTGTCTGTTATGCAATACACTTCCCCAGCTTGGCCTCAAAATACCTAGTGGTGGCATTTTCCTGTTAAAAAGAGACTGCAAATGTCTCTAATGAGTGCAAGCCAGGAGAGTGATAACCCCTCAGTAGTACGAAGAGTGAACGCTTTGTGATGTAGACTATAGCACATTTCTAAACTGAAGAGCTGTTTATAGAAAACAAAGTAAGAAGGGTAAGACAATGAGGAATTCACGCAGGCTGTAACACATTGTAGTATCCGCAGTAATACATCACCCCTTGAAGACATCTGCTGTATGGCTACTAGTATTTTTGTTACTGGGGCAGCCATATGGAACTTTTCTGCAGGAACAAATAATGTCTGAGCGTTCAAAGCCTGACAAAAACGAGTCTGTGTCTTTCACTAACTCGTACATTTCAGATTAGGACACTTCCATACGTGAAGGATGTAGTTAGAGTGTCGCAACTCCGTGCAAAGTGCCAAGGTGCTTGTGGCGAACATCACCCTCTGCACGCAGCCCTTAGAAAAGGTGTGGATGGATGTTCGCTGTGTAAGGAATTTTGGTACAGAAGGGACTCTGCAGAAGTAAGAACTGAAATGTTTGTAGAAGAATTATGATAGAAATTTAAATTCTTTGTTTGGAAATAAACAGCTGAAAGCAGACGGACGAAAGCTCATGAGACACAAGGGATTCAAATGAATGCTTTTGGCAATTTAAACAGATCTCATCAATCACTCACTTAAACTGTCATTTTTCTTCGACTGATGAGGCCTTGGATCCTTTTCCAGGGCTATCAGGGAAGTGTCTTGCATCTGCAATGGAAGCCAGGCAGGGATCTTTTCTAATGTGTCTTTTGCTGACTGGAAATATAAAACCAGTTGTCACTGCATGTCATATTGGGTTGCTCACGTGAACTTTGTGGTGTGGTCTGGGTAACTAGCTGGAGTGATTAGGGAGCAGCTGCAGGACTGCCAGCTGCACCACTTTACCACTCAAATTTTGACATGGAGTATGTTGAGATATAAATATCAGAAGGAACTTCTTCCCAATGAGGGTGACAGAGCACTGGAACAGGCTGCCCAGGGGAGTTGTGGAGTTTCCTTCACTGGAGACATTTAAAACCCACCTGGATGCATTCCTGTGTGACTTGGTCTAGGTGATCCTGTTGTGGCAGGGGTGTTGGACTAGATGATCTTTCGAGGTCCCTTCCAATCCCTAATGATTGTATGATCAATGGATGTTTTCCTTCGCCAGATATTCAGGGCAACTGCACCTCAGGACACGAAGCACCTCAGTTTTCCTTTCTTAAAGTTTCTAGCTCTCATAATTACAGTGAACATCCAGTCTCACAACAGCTGAAAAAACTGTGAGGCTCCTTGCCAAACCCTGAGTTTTCATGTTTCTTAGAAGTTATCAAAAAGGAAACTTCTGCTTTGAAAGGAAAAGAGGAGAATTTTCAGTTCTATGGTGATGTAAGAGTGTTGTTGGAGGAATGTTCATTTGATTATGGATGTGGAGTTTCCTTCTCTGGAGACATTTAAAACCTGCCTGCACAGGATGTGTTCCTGTGTGACTTGGTCTAGTGATCCTGCTGTGGCAGGGGGATTGGACTAGATGATCTTTCCAGGTCCCTTCCAATCCCTAATATACTGTGATACTGTGGCTATCATGTTGCAGAATGGCTAATGTTTTGTGTTTCATACAGTGGGAGGGTTGACATGATCTAGAATGTTAAGATTTAATTTAACTGCAATGAAATAAAAATACCAAACATTATAATGTAAATTTTTCTTATTACATCTGCCTTGACCACCAGGACAATTGCAGACATGAAGCAGATGGAAGCTCTAACTGAGCATGCCCACATTTTCTGTTTGGCCCATATGACTTCTAATAACTATGGTCTGTTTTGCTCACAGAATCCTCTGCGTAATTGTGAAAGCCTGTAGTCATGTAGGACTGATAAATTTCCCCATAACAGACTTTACAGGACACAGAGCTTTGCAATGATGCTTTTAAATCATCCAGAACTTTTCTGCTACTCAAAGAACTGCAGTAAATTAAGCTGACAAGGTTGACATTTCATGTGTTTAATTAACAGGGACACCTAAAAGAGGAGGAAAACTGGAAGGAAGGCTGGTCCTAAACCCACAGTTAGAGGTAAAATGCATGAAATGTGCACATGGACTTCAGTAGAGGGGAAAACAAGACAATTACACGCATTGCTGTAAAGCTGTAAATGCTGATGGTCCATCTTGTTGCAACGTTTTTACACACCCATCTCTGTTGAGGACTGCTTGATGAATAAGGTCAGGGTTTGTAAAGGTTTTCTTTGCAGCTGGGAAGTTTAGCATATTCTATATATAGTTTTCTACATATTATTCTATAATATTTTAGAAATTCAAAATTATTCTAGAAATATTTATAACATTTATAATTCTAAATTATTCTAGAAATAGTCTATAATTTTTATAATTTTTCTGTATATAGTTTGTTATTCACAGGGTAGTTATTAATAGTAAGAAAGTCACTGCAATTCTGAGAGTACTGGAGTCCATCTGGCTTATCTCTCATGTGGGTATGTTTACACACCCACATCCTACACTGACAGAGCACACACACCTGTGCACAAAAATTTTGACTAAAATTTGCTGACTGACAGTATTGAAAAGCAAATGGTTTGTAGGTTAAAAAGGAAAAAGTGTAGAATTGGCTAGCAGTGGCAATCACAGAACATTAGGGATTGGAAGGGACCTCAAAAGATCATCTAGTCCAATGCACCTGCCACAGCAGGGTCACCTTGAACAAGTCGCACAGGAACATATCCAGGTGGGTTTTAAACATCTCCAGAAAAGAATCCACAACCCCCCTGGGCAGCCTGTTCCAGTGCTCTGTCACCCTCACTGTGAAGAAGTTCCTTCTCACATTCATATGGAACCTCCTATGTTCTTCCTATGTTCCAGCTTACACCTCCTGTCCTATGACTAGATGACGACTATACTGTGTGATGTGAGAACGTCTCCTGGCTCCCAGTGTAGGCTGTGTTCTGACGGTTGCTTAAGGAAATGTGCTTTACCCTTTCTCCCTCCCTCCCATTTTCTTTAAAACCTGAGGAAGGTGAAAATGTGGTTGCATAAGAAACTGAGATGCTCAGACCCAAATAAGATCTTGTTGATTCATTGTACTAGTGTTTCCAGGTTAGTGCTCATGTATCCCAAACCCTTTTAACTGCACAGTGAACTTTATTGTGGATTTCTGGATATGAAAAAAAGTTGCTTGGAGAGAGATTTGAATTTATCCAGACATGATAGAGCTGTCGTCTGTTTATAAATTCAAGTACCATTTCTATTTAAGTGCAAGATGAACTAGCTTGAGCTACTGCAGAAATATCCTGCTTGTGGACTGTATTACCTTTGAGACTGTCTGAGCAAAAACATGCTCCTAATGGGGTCCCTTCGTTCACATCATCGGCCAGTTGAATGGAAAGCTGTTTTCCCACTTCACCACAGCATGGAAAACAAGGCAGAAGGAGACAGCCCCAGAAAAGCAGTCTGGGAGCCTAGAGCAGGATAGTTCATAGTGAAAAGTGCCTAGATTGTTTAAAATCTACAACCACTGGCAGTTTGAAGATAAAATACAGAAATGCACTTTTCAAAGAGCAGAAAAGAACAACTCTACCAGGTGCATGAAGCCTGAAGACACTTGGGTTTTTTCCCAAAGAAAAGGAGAGTATCAGACCTTCTGCCAGGAAGAAAGTCCATTCCCACAGCTGTGAGAGCAGGGTAAATTTAGAACTGCTAAAATAATTTCAAATTCTTTGTGAGGCAAGTTAGATCGAAGTACAAGCCTTGTTAATGTGGAATGGAGAGGAACCTTGAAATGAACTCTTCCAGTACTTTCCATTTGCCCAGGTTGTGAGGTTTCAGTGTGCAGCTTTACTGATGTGATGGTAGCAGCCTGAATGTCTTAAAAGGCTTCCAAAGACCATGATGTACACTCTGGTATTACAAAAACGTGAATAGTCTTTTTCACCATTGCTAAGTGAAAAAGACCATTTTTTTTTCACCTTTTTTTTTTTTCATAAAAAGCCTGAGGAGAATGCGAATGCTTTTAAAAGAGAGAAACAGTTGGTAAAACCATTTGAGGAGAACTACTGGACAAGTCAGCTGCTATTTTGGTCACTGAGGTTTAACTAAGTGGCAATTGAATTTGGATTTGGAAAAATCCCAGAAAACATACTGGTGCTGAAAGAGTAAATGAGCATCAGAAGCCCTGCTCCAGAGGAGGAAAATGTTAGAACCAATTAGATTTCCGTGTTTGTTGCTGAGGTGGAGGATGCTCTGCAAGAGCCAAGTAAAAGAAGTGAGACAGCTACATGTATTTCCCATGTCTCAGAGGTGTTTGAAGTGTGACAAAGGAAAATGAATTCTCTCTCTTTCTAAGGAAACAGACTTTGTGACTCTCATAATGTCAGCTTTCCAGGGACGGCAGTTTTGCTTTGCTTTGTTGCTTGGAAATCCCAAGTGTTAACATGTGGTAGGCTGCGTCAGCACAGACGTCTTTCTTCTCAGGATGACAGCAGGACTCAGCTGTCTTATCTTCGAGAAATGATGATCCTCCTTCTCAAATCTGCTACTTGTTGTCCTTTCTTGAAACCTGCATTTGAGATGCACCTGAAATGGCAGCACCTCTGAGCCTTTCTAGAAACTGGGCTGTCTGCAGCTTTCAGCAGAAAATAGCTGGGGCAGTGCCAAAGACCACTTGATGTATCTCACTCATGAAAGGCTCCACCAAACCCCAGTTTGTAGTCCTTGGGCAGATGGCAGCGCGTGAGAAGGAATTAAAGGTCCCAGATCAAAACAGGATTTACAAGTCCTCACAGCGGGGGATGACTTCAGGGTAGGAGACTTTGGTTGCTGTAGCTCAGAAAACTACTGTACTACTGGATTTCATAGAGTAGGACTAAATCATGGCTTTAGTTCATGTGAAAAGCACTACTCATGCACTTTTCCATGTTCATTTCTAACTGTCCCACTGACTAGAACAGATAGAAATGCAGCCCTTCCCTAAGACGTAGCTCTCCTGGATTCTCCATCATCAAATGTAACTGGTTTATTCTCTTTCACAGGAAAAGAACCAATTAACTGGTTTATTCTCTTTCATAGGAAAAAAACAATTGTGCTTGGCTTTTCATCAAAACACATGATGATTTTCATAGATTTCATAAAGGGGGCATAAAAGTAAAGAGAATCAGCCCAGAGGCCAAGTGTTGGCTGTTTGTTTCTCCTTTGGATTGGAACATTGATTTCATAGATTGTGCATTTACTTGTTTTTTTCCAAGGGAATAGAAATCAGTTTGTTTATAGAACAGATTAGCTCACTGCTGAGAACCATACTCATAAAGTCAGAGATGAATTATCCCTAGGGTGAAAAGTAGTGAGAGAGCTCATGGTGGGAGTTTACAAAGTTCGTGTTTGTGCTGCAGTCTTCTTCCTATTGCCAGTCATGACCCAAGACGTAAGGGAGAGACAGTTAATTTAATATTTACATTAAAAAGCTAGCCCAAACTGAAAAAGAATTAAAAATAAATACAGCAATGAACTAAAAAAAGCAGAGCTTTTAGGTTTGCATAGATCTCCAGCTTCAAAAGTAGATCATTCCTTTTGAAGTCTCACACTGATTTGGATGAGCCTATTCCCTCAAGGCTCTTCACACATGTAAGTACCCTAAAATAGAAAATCTCATAGCCCAGTGGAAGTTTCTGTTAACCAGGGACCATTTAAGCTTCACCAAGCTCTGCAGAGGGTCATCAGTGTTGCAAAGCACTGGCATGTGGGATTTCCCCACCTTTCCTCCTCGCACATACGTCTTTAACCATTTGTTCCAGTGCTTGAGGACCCTTTTGGAGAAGAAGTGCTCAGCTGTTAAATATTTAAGTCTTTGTAAGTCTAAAGGCTTTACACTAGGTATTGCACTTCTCCCATGAACAGAAACGTCCTCCTCTGAGCCTTCCCAGGGTGTCTAATACTTGTCAGCTACTGCTAGGCAGATGCACCTCCATTTCATATTGCCACCAGACACTACAAACAACACAGAGAGTATCTATTTAACCTTGTTAACAAAAGCAGCATGAGAGCATAGATGTGTTTTCTGAACCAGCAGGGAAGTCACCAGCAGCTCATTTCCCACCTACATCTCTCCCTGGCAGATATCTGTAGAGGACAAATTTCCACACACCCCCCAAGACCGATTTAGATTAACTAAGAGTTATTAATTCTTAATATCAAAACTCCCTAAAAGTTCACACACATTCCTTTCCTGGGTTTTGACAAGTGCCGTAGGAGCTCTTGCCTCATTCTTTATTTTGTCTTACCTTGGTCAAGTGATGGAGTGGACAAAGCGTTCTTTTAAGAAATGGGAAATCATGTGGGGTCATCTAAAAATTTATACTGACTCTGAATTCTTGAGCACTTGTTTATCAATTGCCATTTATATCTTCTTTTCGTGATTGCATTTTTTTATTTCTAACTATAAATATCCTTACAGGAGGGAGGAGAGGGGAGTTCCCTTGTGTATTATGACTTGCTTTCATGGCATCTGTAATTTGTCAAACAGGACTGGTACTACTGGGACTTCTGGATTGGTATTTCTAAAGAAAACTTTTTAAAAATTTAAAGAAAAAATCTACCATTAGATTAATTTATAAAAACCTCATTAAATTAAGTAATTTATACTCCAGCTTTTGTGTCTTAAACCAAAGAGAAAGATGGAGAGGAAGGGGCTGCTGACTTTATTGATATTGTGACGAAACAGTGCTACTGGGAGCCATTATTTAGCCTAGAGGTAGAAGGACTAAGGTGTTTTATTGTATTCCAGCAAACTCTTAACAGAAGAATTGCTTTTAGTCTGCTCATGAGAGTGGATTTTCAAAGCAACCAGAGAAAATTTGGGAAGTAGGCATCTCCAAATGTACTGTCCCAGAATTCCCCAAGAGCCCACGCATTAAATGTCATCAATCTGAAAAGTGAAGCACTAAATATTTTATTTGAATTTATTATTGTTGTTGTTATTCTTGTACTGCACAGAAAGAATTACAATGGCAGGAAAAACCCCTTTCAAAAGTCTTATCGTAAGCATTAGGCACCGCATGATTATTCCTGTGACTTAATCTGCAAGCAAGGGTATTGAGATGGAGCAGGGAACAGCACTGCATTCACAGCTGGGGCTTTGGCAAAGTGACACTCTTTCTTATCACGTTCTCAGAGAACAGTATTGTCCTCAGGGCAACCTAGTGCTGAAAGAAGACAAGACAAGAATGGCCTGCCAGGGTCCAGTACTTCCTGACCAGGTAGTCTTAGATATTCTGTACGTGGAGGGTGTAATGTTTAATGCCAAATTTACTTATTTAAAGATAGTTGATTATACGTGGGCTTTCTGGCTTAGCAGGAATATGGTGCAGAATGTATTGAAATAATGACACGTGCAGAGCAGTTGCCACAAAGGGTTTAATCGCAATACCAAAGTCATTCCCATCATCAGCCTCTACAATAAGCTCATGGTTGATGCTGATCATCCCCAGTCATGAGGAAGGAATACGTGGGTCAAAGCCAGCTCAAGCCCATTGATCTATTTGAAATACTGTTGTTAATTGTCTAGTTTTTGTACTTTGTGTCGGGCTGAGACACATATTCATTCCCCCCATGCTGCTCTGCCTGACTCAGGGAGACGTTCACACTTTTAGTGAACTCAGTGGAGAAGCATTCGTACTACCACTTGATCCACTCAGCTGTTAATATGTGTTCATCAAAGGCCACCCTCCTTTGCAAGGAGTCCTGTTGTGACTTCTTTATAACAGCTGAGGTCAGTCACTTCCTACGTCATTCCCTGAACTTCCTGGGTACGTCAGCCTTGGCAATCTCCTTGTACACTTCCATTGCAAGAATCATAGAACCGTAGAATCATTAGGGACTGGAAGGGACCTCAAAACATCATTCAGTCCAATCCCCCTGCCACAGCAGAATCACCTGGACCAAGATGCACAGGACCACATCCAGGCAGGTTTTAAATGTCTCCACAGAAGGAGATTCCACAACCCCCCCTGGGCAGCCTGTTCCAGTGCTCTGTCACTCTCACTGGGAAGAAGTTCCTTCTGATATTTATATGGAACCTCCTGTGTTCCAGCTGACACCCATTTCCCCTTGTCCTATCACTAGATGACATTGAGAAGAGCCTGGTTCCATCCCCCTGACACCCACCCTTCACATTTTTCATGAAAGAATGGGACTGCTTAAAAAAACCCCCAAAAACTACAAACCAACCCTTAAAATCATAGAAGGTCGCAACACACAGCCACTTCATACCACTCTCAATTTTAAGTACTTACACTGACGATCATGACAATAAGATGCCAGTTAACCCTAAACTCCAATCCAAACGGTTATCCCACTTGCAGCAGGCAGACTAAACTTCCGTCACTCTCACCCACAGCCCAAGACATTCCGTGACATGCTAGACTGCTCTCTCCAGCACACAGAATTTTCTCAGCCTGCACTTCTTTCTCTCCAAGTTTGTTTTTCCACAGCCTACAGCTCCTTCTCCTAGACTCCTCATGCAGGATGCTCCTGTCTGGCCAGTGACTGCCCCTTCTCATCAAATCCCCCCAGGAGCTGCAAGATACAGGCCTTCTGGTACAAAGCCTCCAGCTATCGATCCAGCAAACCAAACTTGTTATTTATGCTTTCAAATTTCCTCCACGGAGTCTTACAAATTAGCAGCTGCCTTCATTTCTATTTCCTGCCTCTTTTATCAACTCACAGAACAATGAATATTGACACTTTTCTCAGTGCAAAATGAAACTATGTAGGTGAAGACCTTCCCCCACACACACACCTTTTCAGCTCAATAAGAAAAACGAAATCTGTCCCTCTTTCTCCTCCATTCCTAGGGATGGGATAGATCCCTCCTCAGGTGGTACATTGCAGCTCTCCACAAGGAAGTGGAACACCTCCCTTACGAGGAAAGGCTGAGGGAGCTGGGTCTCTTGGGCTTGGAGAAGAGGAGACTGAGGGGTGACCTCATTAATGTCTATAAATATGTGAAGGGTGGGTGTCAGGAGGATGGA
>JAOXOE010032250.1:0-11195 GCA_028565055.1 Phoeniculus purpureus
GCCTTGAGCTGTGTGGTAGGGGTTGGACTTGATGATCTATTAGGTCCCTTCCAACCCTGGTAATACTATGATATGATGAAAACTATTACTCTAGCTTCATAGGATTAGAAAAAACATACATTTCTCTCAATGTAAAAATTCAATTAAATTTTGAAGCAATGCCATAAAATGTTTCTTCAGAAATTGATGAAAAAAAATCAAAAGAGCACATTCATTTTTGAGAAATGCAACAACTAAAATGATGACATTACACTCAAACTTTTTAAATGAACAAATAGTAGCATCTCAGGTAAGTAGTCGTCTTGAACATCATACAAAAGGAGACAAAGGAACATTTTTACTTTTGAAAATACTTAATATAACTGAAAAACTGAGGAAGCATTAATTTAATTAGAATTATGTTTCTCTAATACAATTCATTACACAGCTGTAACAACCTAATAATAAGTGTGCTTAAATATTTAAGTGTTTTCCATGCTAACCTAACAACAACATTTTAACAAGAGAGTAACAACAGGATAATTAGTGAGATGGTAAAGCTGTCATGATAGATAGATTTTTGTATAAATTTTATATAACATTAGCCTTAAATTCACCAGCTGTCTTAAAAATAAGCATCAAAGAATGTAGATTTATGTTGAAGAGAAAAATTACTGTTTTGGTCTCATACAAATACTTTAGACAATACAGGAGGTTTCCCATAAATGAATGTTACAGTTGTATGCCCAAGTTGTTTATAAAATTTTTACTAAAATCTTTTGGTCTGCAGACACCAAAATATAATAATCCGGGTGTGATTTTGTTCTGTATGAAAAGACACATACAGCAAACCCGAAACAACCTACTGAACAGAAAATCAATCAGGAGAAATAATCGGAATTGCTTGATCTAGCTGCTGTTCTGCATGAAGTTTGAAGGGAAGTTTAATAAAAGAAAATAAGACTATATTCCAAAGGAAAAATCACAGAGGTAAAACAAGGAGAATCTGCCAGGCACAAAAGCTCTTGGGAAAATCCCATTCGTCTGTTCTTTAGTGAATTACTAAGTTATTAGTACTTGCTCTGTGCAGATAATGCCATTGGGTTAATTGTGATAACACAAAACTAAGCACAGTTAGACCAGCCAATGTTATGTTAACAGATTCTAAACTGTACTCCCAGGGCTTTCTACCAAGAACTGTATTTATGTCTTTTTTTTTCATCCTTGTGTAAATATTCATTAGTAAGTGTAAAGATCTCCATTTCACTGTAAAATCCCAGGAGGCTTCATTAGTCCTGACAAAGTAAATAGAGAAAAAAAAAAATTATTGTGGAAGCATCTATTTTCTTTCTCAACAATACCTGTAGAGATGGGGTTCATTTGTATGCCAAAATCAGAAAGAGTAAATAGTGAATATGACCTATGGATGAGTAACCTGCTGTTATAAAAGTAGAGGAGGCTGGGTGCTAGCTCATCAAACACTTGCGAGTACCTCGTTTTGTCTGAGAAGAAATACCAATCTTAATTGAATGGATGGATGAGGATGGATAACAGTCAGTTAAATCAGATTTGTTTGTAGTTTTAATTTTACTAAGTCTAAGAACCTCTCAAAATACTGCAGCTGACCCTTTCTATTCCTGTCTTTTGAGTAGTCTTCAACAATGTCAGTGTAATTTACTACAGGTAGTCTCATATGGACTAGTAAAGATTCTTTCCTTAATTCCTAGCACCATCAAATTTCAGGTACTCTTTTATGCTGCCCCATGACTTTCACAGATGTCAAAATAGCTATAAAGGAACACTCATTAATCCAATTATCATCTTTAAATCATCTTTATCATCTTTATCATAAATTTGAGTTGATCCAGTCTTGTGTAGTGCATGAATATGTGGGAGAGATTTTTTTTTTAAAAAAGGGTTTTGACATCATCATACTTGCATCACTTGGATTCAGAATTCCTCCTGAGCATCACTTGTTATGAATTTCTGCTTTCATTTAGTCCATTTTCCTATTGATTAGTCTGAAAAGAAACCAAGACTAGTTTTCCCTGAACAGCACCAATCACTGAGATTGTCCATCCTTGGGATATAGCCACGGTCTTTGTGTTACCCATTAATCTGCCTTAATCTCAACCCAAAAGTTCTTGCCATACTACCCTTTAAATTCTGTTAATGGAATGAGAAAGCAGATTTGTGGATCTTATCTGCTGTCTGTGCTTAAACTATGGCACACATAACAAAATATAGTATTGAATATCAAAGTGGCTGGTTCATTCCGGCTATCCGAGAAGTGACCACTCTCAGCTTCCTCTGAAAATTAAGCTTATAATCGTGTGATCCAGGATATTATTCACCATCCATATCACGCCTAGATACACTGCTTTACCTGTCCAATGTACACATGCGCAGATGTAAATCCTTTAGTCAAGGGTTTTACAGGGTAATTTGGGGGGCTGACCCCAGACGTGACAGACAACTTGGGGACCAAACCATATTCCTTCCCATTGTGTGTATAGTGGGTCCATATGTCATGTTACGTGATTTGGGATGGGTGGATTCCGCTTTCTTTGCTGGCTGCTTGGCTTGCTGCACATAGCTCCTGACTCACAAATTAGGTGAAAACAAACTCCGTTTTCCTTTTCCTTATACCTTTTGCATTTATTGTCTTTTTATTATTTGTGTTTTTCTTCTTTTTCTCCCTTTTTGTTCCCACATGGCTACTGCTTTGGAGCAAGGGCTTAGATTGGGGAGATAGGCAATGACTATTCCTTACTCTTTGGCCCTGGTATCTATGATGTTGTTTCAGAACTTAGTTTCTTTATCTGACTTAATTCTGTCTGATATGCCATGTTGCCATGAGGCCCAGGATAACATTCTGAGCAGTGGCAGGGAGCATTGGATATATTTCCAGTCATCTGGTTTTTGCTTACACCATTGTAAGCACATTGTTCTTGCTTTGGCAGGTTTGTGGGATTATGGTATAAAGAATCAGTCAGACTTCCCCATATTTAGTTTTTAGCCATGGTTCTCCATATCATGAAGGTTTTAACTAGTCGGATTTCTTGATTGCATTACATGTTTCATATTTATGGATAACCAGTGAGATAGTGTCCATCCACCTCTCAGTTACAAGCCTATCTATCCATTGCAACCCTTCCTTGATGGCCTGAGCTAGATCCACGTGCTGATTGTTTTTATGTTCTTCAGTGGCTTGAATGTTGGATACGTGGGTCCACATCCAAGTGACACATTTTCACATTGAAATTCTCTATCCAAGAAATATCATTTGTCTAGCAGCCCAGATAAAGAGAGATTCTAGGCAAGAAGATATAGCATAGTTGCATTCAATTGCATCACGTATTACAGAATAAAAAAAGAAATAAGAACAAGAAGTAGTATATAATTTTAGATTTCTGTAATCTCCCTGAAGCCTGACACTATTCATATTAACCATAAACTAAACCCAAAAAATTAATCCTCAGATGTTTTCAAAATCACTGTGACTTTACTAAACTCAATATTACACCGAAACTTCAGTCTCAGAGTTGCTAGTTAAAAGTGCAGAAAGTTTACTGGATATCTGAAGTCAAGGCTAAAATTAGCAGGCAGTCATTGGCCTCTGCTCATATTGGAGTGCTTGTAAGTATGAGACAAAAAGTGTTGAGCAATAACTATCTGAAAGTGCTAAAATCTTTTTTTCAAACATCTGACTTCACAGACTTACAGAATGGTAGAGGTTGGAAGTGACCTCTGGAAATCACCTAGTTCAACCCCTGCTGAAGTAAGTTCACCTTGATCAGTCTGTATAAGATCATGTCTTGGAAGATTTGGAAAGTCTTAGGAAGAGACTCCACAACCTCTCTGGGCAGCATTTTCCAGTGCTCCTTAAACTTCAAAGTAAAGAAATTCTTTCTATGCTCCATTTGTGCCAGTTATCCCTTGTCCTGATGCTGAGTATTATTGAAAAGAGTATCGCCCCATCCTCTTGACACCCAACCTTTAGATATTTAGAAGATCCTCCTCAGTATTCTCCAGGTTAAACAGACCCAAGTACTTCAGCTTTTCATCGTAAGATGTGCCAGTCCTTTAACCATCCTCCTACTCCTCTGTTGGACTCTCTCCTGTAGTTCTTTATTTCCCTTGAACCAGGGAGCCCATATCTGGACACAGGTGGCCTCACTAGGGAAGAGTTGAGCAGGAGTTTAAGCTTCACTAGACAGTGTGGCCTCACTAGGGAAAAGTAGAACAGGAAGTTTATTGTGCTCAACCTGCCGGTCACACTCATCTTAAAGTACCCCAGGATCCCATTGAATAAGACTACTCACTCATGGTTCATATGAGTCCACTAGGACTCCCAGGTTCTAATCCCCAAGAACTGATTTTCAGTAGGTCAGACTCTAACCTGTAGCAGTGCATGGTGTTACTGCTCCCAAGGTGCAGGACCTTACGCTTGCTGTTGTTAAACTTCACAAGGTTCATCTCTGCCCAGCTCTCCAGCCTGTTTTGGTCTCACTGAATGTCAGCACAGCCTTATGGTGTCTCAAGTACTCCACTTCAAAAGCTTTTAGCAAATCCTTTCAATCTTAAATTCCTATAAGAATTTATCCAAATTAAAACTCATTCTCTTCAAAAACCGCAAGATTTTTTAACTGAACATATGTACAAGAAAACAATTTTCAAATTTCCTTAATGTTGTCATAGGCAATATAGTTACAAAACATAATTACTAGTTTTCAGTGGTGTTCATTGTTCATGGGGGATGTTTCCTTTTCATTGCTATGTTAATTGGTTGCAGATACTTTGTTTAATTTGTTTTCTATCCATAAGGGATGACAATTTTGTTAATGGAAAACCAAACTCTCACTGAGTTGAGAAAAATTTGTATATTAAAATAAAACTCTCTTCTTTAAAAAAAAAATCTCAGGATAGATGAGGAATAGATCTTTTCTGATTTGAATGTTGTTCTAGCACCGTTTTCATAGTAACAATATAACACTTTAAAAAACTTATCAATGTAAGTACTGCCGTGCAATTCATCCAACAAATAGATCTAGTTCAACAGTGATAGATAGTCAAGGAACAGTTATACAACAGCACACTGCATCAACTGTGTAAAACAAGCAGTATAAACTCATTGTAAGGAATTTTTAATCTAAGAATCTTTCTTCTTTAAAGAAAGTCTACTTTATATATGCACTTATTCTTAGAAAGTCCTTAGAGAGAAAAGTCTGCAATTTAGATGAATGAAGAATCTGACATTTCTATCTACAGAGACCATTCCTTTTATTGCAGATCAATTTTTTTTATGAAGAGGAGATTATTCCTGTACCTTGAAATCAAAATGAATGTTAAAATGAATGGACAAGCTTACTAAAGAGAATCTTTTTGAGTTTTCAGATTAAAAAAAGCTATATGAGTACACTGGTTTCAATAACCAATGGTAGAGAATTGTAGTTTTGACAGCACAAATGCCACTGTAAGAGAATGTTTAATTAAAAGTGTTTTGGATCAAGGCCCCACTAGCTAAGTAAAACTCAAGCCCTAAACTACTACACCGCAAACTGTACTGTTATACTAAAAAGTCAAAAGCAGTAATTTTAGTTATAGTAGTTCTCCTCCATGCTGAAACAAAGACAGTGAAGGTTTCATTATTTAGGATCAATTAGTGACAAAACTAATTCATCTAACAATTTAGTTCCTTTCAGCAATGTTTAAGATCCTAAAACCAAGCCAATCAATTCTAATCCTAGCCCCCCAAAAAGCTAAATCCATTCACTAATTTCATTCTTATTTGCAATAAAAAACAATTAATTAAAACAAGCTCCTGCAAGCAAGACATCAAAAGCAATTCCTTCAATTATTTCATTCCCATTTGCAATAAAAAATTCATTAACCTCAGCTTCATTCTGAAATTTCAAAGCAATTTACTGAGTAGCTTCATTTTAATTCACAAACAAGTTAATTACCCCAGGTGCTGTTCTGCAAAGTTTTTCTAAGAAAACTGCCTCTATTAATTGAATATATGTTCCTCTCTTAGTCTTAAAAAGGTATACATTTATGTTTCACATCATTTGAGATGCTGGCCATGATAAAAGGGTTTGATCCTGAAACAGCACTTGCTGTGAACCAGAGGTTATATAAGTATCAGTCACCCTACAGGGTTAGCCCCAAACTGAACTGTTCCTCATAGTTGCTGTAGTCTCAAAGCAAAACTTACAACAATAATTACTCTAGGTTGCATGATTAAACAGTAAAGCAAAGACTTACATTTCTATCTTCAGTTCTACTATGTTAGCATTGGTGATGTGTGTCAATGCTACAAGACATATTGAGATACTTGCAGTAAGTACTACATGTGGGTTAATTTTATCTCTAAAATGCTTTACAGAAAATTTCAATATATTCATAAAAGTTTTAAGACCTAGCAATGTTTTTGTTAATTAAAACTGATACAACAAATACCCATTTCCCTTCCCTTTACCCAAATGAGGCTTTTACAGTTTCCTGCAGATTGTGACTAAAATTTTGCCTTTGAGAAAGTAATTCCTATTGCTTTAGTATAGGATTAATGATATTAAGATGATTAAAGCATAGAGAAAAAATGCATTTCTAAACCCTTGACTGAAAACTTTTTTAATCCCTCAGGTAATATTTCTGGACCCTTTAAGTAAGCGAGAAGAGCTGAGAGTCACTTCATAGACGCTCGCCAGCTAGTTCAGGCAACTTGCTGCGGAGATCCAGATGGAACAACAGCAGTTCACAAGAGTCTCGCATTCATTGTGAACCATGATTATTAGAAAGTATAACAACGCTGAAATATTCTACCAATATATTCAAAAGTTAGAATCAAAAATTACCAGTCACCCTTCTCTTGTAGCAAATGGTCAGTCATTAAGTGTAGAAGAACAGTAAAAATAAAGATGTTATTATAGAATGCAGTGTTATGAAATGAACAAGACAAAAACTATTGCACTTAAGTTTTAGGCAAGGTTATGATAACAATACTCATGCTAAATTCTTTTTCCCATTCCTTGAATATCAATTCTTAAAACATATGAGCCATTGTCATTGCGCAAGTAGGAAGGATACAGACTTCTTTGCCTCTTTGTTCTTTTAGCATTATCGTTAAAATATTATTATCTCAGCACCAAATAATAAAGTCAGAAAAGCAAATATAGAAAAATCAGTAAAAGTTTGTAGCTGCAGGTAAAACCCATGAAAAGCTCTGCCCACAAGTATTGTTATTAATGCACTTCTCTATCAGGGTCAGAAAGCTAATATATTCCCTAAAGCTGTTTTAAATGTATTGGACTACTGGCATCAGGTCACCAAGATCTAGTCTCTACAAGGCCAAGGAATGATGAATCTGATGCCCAGTCTCCAATGACGAAGAAATAATTTCCATACCAAACCTTTGCTCACAGACAGGTCCAAGGACAGAACCCATTCACTACTCAGTAAATTAAGGGTACACACAGCATATGCACAAATCTTGAGGCAGCATGCCTCCTGAATGTTAGGGATTCACAGTTCCTCTGTAGCTTTAAACACTTTCTTCTGTATCTTGGCTAATAAGAAGCTTACCTTTAACTCATTGTTACAGAACATTATTCCGAAGTAATCAGGGAAGAAACAAGCTCATTATTATAAAAGACTTAACAGAAATGTGATTTCTCAGGCAAATTGATTAATGTGCAGAGTGTTATTCTAACTGAGAAAGCCAAACACTATAATGTGTTGAGAAGTGAAGTTAGTAACTTACAGATCCACTGCAGAAATGAAAGATTGATAGCACATTCTGGAAGCATAGCAATAAGGAGACATAGTAAAAACTGGTAAAAATTGTTTGCACTGTGTTCAAACATTTTGTAATACAATATGTCATAACCTTCTAATGAAGTTGCACTCTCTTCCTGCTTCTACTATCTTGATTGAAACCCAGGGTTACTGAGAACAGATATTCATCACGTTGCTTTGCCTTTTACCCTGATTGATGACATAGCTAGTAATTATCTCACCCATTAATGAAATCTGGTTAAATTTTCTGCATGTATCAGTCTACAACAGTAAACAACCGCACTGCATTGCTGCTCGCCAGGGTCCAGACCAAAGGTGTTGTGAAGAGACTGTCACAGCTTGCCCAGTCCTTCCACTACTACATCCTACTGCTCATCCATGTAACCAGCAGCAATATTGCTAGGAGCAAACTGAGCAATATGAAAAGAGACTACAGATTCCTGGGGGTGATAGTCAGGGTTATTGAGCCCCAGGAGGTACTTTCCTCAATCGTGCTGGTGAAAGGGTCATTAAAAAGAAAGCACTGATACTGTTTGTCCACTACTGGTTGCAGATCTGGTATCAGCAACAGGGTTTTGGTTTCTATGGCTTGGGATATGGCTTAAACATTAGGTTTAGCTGGGGAGCGGTGCTGTGAGGCTAAGTGAGGCTAAGATATCTTT
Organism: Phoeniculus purpureus; assembly: GCA_028565055.1. NCBI lineage: Eukaryota > Metazoa > Chordata > Aves > Bucerotiformes > Phoeniculidae > Phoeniculus > Phoeniculus purpureus. The sequence continues at coordinate 8,439 of JAOXOE010032250.1, forward strand.
GCCAGCAGGGTGGCTGATCTAATAAGATGGGCTTAAAGTGGAATAACTGGTGTAACAAATGAAGTCATGTATTTCCCTTGTAAGGAAGAAGAATAATATACTTTATTGACACAAAGTACTGAGTCAAAATTAACAATGATAACAGTGGTAAAGGCAACAGTGATTTAACAGGATTTGATGGCCAGGAACACTTGATTGTTTCTTGTGTAGAAGACACGACTGTCAGAGACAACCTCTCATTGAGTCATGATGTACAGAATAGACCCTCTTGTCTTCTGCATCTGGATCCACTCCTATTCAAGGACTTGGTCAATGGTGTACATCTAAAGAATCATATATGTGAAATTAATTGTTTATATCACTTACCTAATACTTTTAAATTTAGCGTGCTATTAACCACTTACTGAACTCTATTCCAACATGGAATCTCTCATCCTTAAGGAGTAACCTTGAGAGACATCACTGGGTGGTTCTGGCATGCTGACAACTGGCATGCAGGAAACCTCTGCTTGCCCTGAGCTGTCCAGTATTTATAGAGCATATTTACTTACAGTCATATCTGCATACCAGCAATATAACTGGGTCACTCTTCCAGACATTCCTTGGATACCATGCTGACATCTGTCACACAGTCTAGGTAATGCTGGATCCAACACCATAATCACTAGTTGTGGTCATGGCTTAAGCAGGAACCTGGGTGAGGTTACACAGACACAGAAGGCAGGAGCACTTGCCGGCTGCCCTCTGATAAAGCAATGAACTGAGTTGAAAAGCAAATAACCTGGAGCAATGCCGAAGAAAAGAAACAAAACTGGGCTTAGGAGGGGATGTATTCAGGCATTTGCACAAAAGAAATTGTGAAATGACTAAAGGCACAACTAGGGTAAAAGAGAAAAAAAAAAAGAACCAAGCCCAAAGCAACCTGTTTCCAGGAAACAGCTTCTTTGGACTACCTGCACAGTAAAGGGAATAAGTATGAGGAATTAGAGATCGGTTTGCCAGTGCTGAAAATTAGACATCTCAGCAGTCCTTCTGCGGTCACAGTTATGTTGTAGGAAGACTCGTGTGCCTAGGAGAGCTGCACTACAAGATTCAGGCCCTTTAAGAAAGACAAAATGGGTATCATAAAATATTTGAGTTGGAAGGCACCTTCAAAGTTTATCTAGTCCCGTCCCTCATTTGATTAGATCAGATTGCCCAGAATCCTATCCACCCTGACCATCAATATTTTAGGGATGGGGCTTCTACCACCATTCTGGGCAACTTGTGTCAGTGTTTCACCACCTGCACTGTAAAAAATGTCCTCTTTAGATCCAGTTTAAATGTCTCCTCTTTTAGTTTAAAGTCATTACCCCTTATGTTAGGCCATTCTAAAAGGATTGTCCCTATCATTCTAATAATCCCCCCTTAAGTACTGAAAAACTGCAGTAATGTCTCCCCAGAGCCTTTTCCAGGATGAACAACCCCAATTCTCACAGCCTATTCTCATAACAGAGGTGTTATAGCCCTCTGATCATTTTTGTGACCCTCCACTGGACATATTCCCACCTCCAATAGGGCTATATCCTTCTTATGCTGAAGACTTCAGAACTAGAACACTTCGAATGAGGCCTCATGAGAGCGAAATAGAAGGGAGCAATCATCTCCCACAACCTTCTGGCCACACTACTTTTGATGCAGTCCACTGTACAGTTCGCCTTCTGTGCTGCAAGCCCATGTTTAACCTTCCAACCACCAGTACACTGAAGTCCTTCTGTGCAAGGCTTCTTCCAGTTGCTTCATCTCACAGCCTGTACAGGTATTGGTAAGAGTTTAGTAACTTGTACTTTTTGCAAGAACAGCTGGGATGCGTGGTGTCATCCAGAGCATGGCGTCATGATAAGTATTCCTATGTAGAACAGTATAGCTGACAAAGTGTTGTGTGTCTTTGGGAAGGGACAAAAGGGGAGGGATGTAACGGGGAGTAAAGAATGTCCTTCTTTACTCAGCACTGGAGAGGCCACGCTTCAAGTACTGTGTTCAGTTTTGGACACCTCAATACAAGAAAGATACTGAGTTGCTGGAATGGATCCAAAGAAAGACAACAAACAAGGGTGAAGTGTCTGGAGAATAATCCTTATGAGGAGTGGCTCTCTGCAACTACTCCAAAGGAAGTTGTAGAAAGGTTGTTGTTGGTCTCTTCCTATAAGTAACAAGTGATAGGACAGAAGGAAACGGCCTCAAGTTGTCTCAGGCTAAGTTCGGGTTAGACATTAGGAAAAACTTTATTGAAAGGTTTAAGAAGCCTTGGAAGAGGCTTCCGCAGGATGTAGCTGAATTGCCATCCCTGGACTTGTTTAAAAGTTGATTGGACATGGAGCTTAGGGAAATGATTTAGTGATGGGCTTGGTACAGTTAGGCTGATGATCTTGGAGGTCTTTTTCAACCTAAATGATTCTATGATTTATGATTTTATATTTTTATTGTTTTCTTCTTTCAATTCTGATGTTTTGTCAGGATCAAGATAGGAATTAAATGCTGATGATAGCGTTGATCTCAAAATAAACCAACTTCTGATATATAGTTTGAGAAGTAAAGTAGTAAATTCTACAGATTTGCAAATAAGCTAAACTGTGACAGTAATCTCAAGTTTACTGAGAGATTTCATATAACAATTAAATGAAGTTGTAACATAGGCAAAAATACTTAAAAAATGCTTCAGAGGGGATTTGTAAGGACTGGAAGGAAATGAAGGGAAGGAAAGGAAAAGGAAAAGGA
>JAOXOE010032251.1:0-11195 GCA_028565055.1 Phoeniculus purpureus
GGTTCTTCAGGTGATCACGAACCTGATCTTCACTTATGATGGGCAGCTCTTCCTTGCAGTCCCTGCTGTTATCTTCCATGACTCCAGGAGTGTGGCTGGAGGCCTAAGAAGTCATTGAGAACCTCAGCCTTTTCCATGTCACTTGTGACCACATCACCTGTTTCCTTTCTGAAGGGGCCCACACCTTCCCTAGGCTTCTTTTTGCCATTCATATACCTGTAGAAATTCTTGGTGTTCCCTTTGACCTCTCTGGCTAGGTCCAATTCAAATTCTGTAATGTCATGTTTTCAAAGCCCAGCACATCCCAGTTGAGCCATTACTCTCCTGTAGACCAAAAAAAAAGGTAGCTTGAGATTTCAGAATCCCTCTTCCCTGCCCCTTTCTCCCAAATGTTGATTGCTGCAGCAGAACAAGTCACGACTTTTTGCTGGCTCTTTAGATAAATGGGAGACGGGTGGTGGTCCATAAAGACCTCTTGGTTGCTATACATTGCTGCTGGACACAGAGGAGGTGATCCTTGAATACTGACCAGCTGTCCTGGGCTCCTCTTCCCTCTAGGGCTCCATCCCATGATTGCCCAGGGAGGTGGTGGTGTCACCATCCCTGAATGTGTTTAAGGAGCAAGTGGATGCGGCGCTTAGGGAAATGGTCTAGCAGCTAGATAATAGGATAAAGGTTGGACTCAATGACCCTGGAGGTCCTTTCCAGCCATGATTCTGTGATTCTGTGATTCTGTGGAGGAACCAACGAGGAGAAGTGCACTGCTCGACTTTGTATTAACAAATAAAGAAGGTTGGGACATTGTATGGTGAAGTTTAGCATTTTACAAGGAAGAAGCAGAGCAATAACCAGGATTACAACCTGGGATTTCTGCAAAGCTAACTTTGGACTCTTCAAGATCTGCTTGCAGAAATCTCATGGGCTAAGATTCTGGAAGGAAAGAGAGCTTAAGAAAGCTGGTCAATTTTTAAATACCACTTCCTCCAACCCCAACATAGGTGCATTCCTTAGAGTAAAAAATCAGGCAGAGGTGATAAAAGATCTGCATGGATGAGCAAGGAACTTCTGAAGAAAGTCTTGTGGAAGAAAGACATTTCGAGTTTATTGAAGAAGGAACTTGTCATTTGGGAGAATTATAAGGACATGGTCAGGGTATGTAGGAAGGCAAGAAGGAAGGCCAAAGCCCTCTTACAAATGTGACTGGTAAAGAGAGTAAAAGAGAAGAAGAGCTTCTTCAAATATCAGTAATAAAAGGAAGAACAGGGGCCCACTGCTTAATGAGGTGGGAGCCCTGGTAACAGAGGATGCAGAAAGGGCATTGTTGCTGAATTTACTATTTGTTACAATCCTTACTCCTAAGACAGACCTTGTGAACTTCAGACCCTGGGTATGAGGGAGGAAGCCTGGAGGATGGAAGACTCTCCACTGGTCAGTGAAGAGTGGATTGGAAATCAATTGTGCAAAAAATATACACAAGTCCGTAAGCCCTGATGGGATGAACTCAAGTGAGTTGGGAGAGCTGGCTGATGATGTCACCCTATCACTCTCCGTCATCTTTGAAAGATCATAACAGGGAGAGGTGCCTGAGAACTGGAGGAAAGCCAGTGTTACTCCAGTTTTCAAAAAGGGCAAGAAGGAAAATCCAGGAAATTAAATCTGTTCAGCCTCACCTCCATCCCTGGAAAATGATGAAGTGGCTCTTTTTGCAGGTCATCTCTAAGCACATGGAAGAGAAGAATGTTATCAGAAATACTCAGAGTGGATTTATCAAGGAGAAATCATGCTTAACTGATCTGATATCCTTCTGTGATGTGACTGAACGGATAGATTCAAGGAGACCAGTGGATGTACTCTATCTCGACCTTAAGAATGGATTTGACACAGTCTCCCATAACATACCCATGAGCAAGCTCAGGAAATATGGGGTAGAAAAATGAACAGTGAAACAGTTCAAGAGCTGGCTACACAACAGAGCCCGAAGAGTGGTGATCAACTGTGTAGAGTACCAATGAAGAACTGTAACTAGTGGAGTCTCCCAGTAATCAGTTCAATGTCTTTGTCAGTGACCCTGATGTGTTTTTTCAGCAATTTTACTGATGACATGATGCTAGGGGAGTTGGCCATTCAGCAAGATTTGAACAGACTGGAGAGCTGGGCAAAGAGGAACGTAATGAGGTTCAGCCAGAGAAAGTGCAGATCCTGCACCTGGGAAGGACTAACAAAATGCACCAGTACAGGTTAGGAGGCAATGTGCTAGAAAGCAGCTCTGTGGAGAAGGAGCTTGGAGTCCTGTTATACAGCAAGTTGTCCATGGGACCACAATGTACCCTTGTAGCCAAGAAGGCCAGTGGTATCCTGGGATACATTGAGAAGAGTGTATCCAGCAGATCAGGGAAGGTTCTCCTTCCCTTCTACTCTGCCCTGGTGAGACCTCACCTGGAGTATTGTGTCCAGCTCTGGGCTCCCCAGTTCAAGAGAGAGATCTACTTGAGAGAGTCCAACAGAGGGCTACGAGGATGATTAAAGGACTGGAACACCTGCCTTATGAGGAAGGGCTGAGAGACCTGGGGGATTTTTATTCTGGAGAGGAGAAGACTGAAGCAGATGTAATTAATGTCTATAAATATATGAGGGCTGGGCATCAAGAAGGCAGGGACAACCTCTTTTCACTTATGCCCTGTGATAGGATGAGGGGCAATGGAATCAAGCTCAAGCACAGGAAGTTCCACCTCAGCATGAAGAAGAACTTTACTGTAAGGGTTACAGAGTACTGAAACCAGATCTCCAGAGAGGTTTTGGAATCTTTCAAGACCTGTCTGGATGCATTTCTGAGTGATCTGCCCTGGTTTTGATCCTGCTTTGGCAGGTGGATTGGACTTGATGAACTTTGGGGGTCCCTTCCAATTCCTAACATTCTGTGAGTCTACCAGCCCATTTAATGAAAATTTATTGCTTTATACAACTATGAGGACAGCTTGAGAGAGTTGGGATTGTTCAGCCTGGAGAACAGGATGGTCTTCATTGTGACATTCCAGTATCTGAAGGGTGTCTTATGATGAAGGCACTCAAAACCACATAGCAGTAGCTATCAGAAAAATGCAGGTTTATTGCAACCAGAGTTGCCTGTCACTCCAGCAATGCAGAGTCCGGATGTCAATTGGGAATGTATTACTACACAGCAAAATTCCTAAACTTTAAGGAATACTCTAAGAAAAGAGGAACCAAACATGTGCTTGCTTATACGTACAGGGAGGCAGTAAAGGATATCCAAACAGAAAGAAGATGAGGAATCACTCAGTTCCAGGGTAGTAAGCTTGGATGTTGTCTGGACCCAAGGGGACAGTCCTCTAACTGCAGTAGGTGCTGAAATTCAGTTCCAGCAGGGCTCCATTTCTACTCTGAATTGGGTGTGTCATGTGGTCCTTCTAATTATTTACCAATAAGCACATACAAAGATGGGCTTGAGGCACTCTGACTGTAGGGCACAGTGAGACAACAAAAAAAAAATCTACCCATCAAGTACTGTAGTTTGGGTGTCTTGTCTTGCCAGGGTGGGGAGGTGGAGGGTGAAGGTGTCACAGGCCCACAGGAAAGCTGGAGTAGGGCTTTCTTCAAGGGGTTGTAGTGATAGGACAAGTGGTAATGACTTCAAACTAAACGAAGGAAGATGTAGGTAAAAATGAGAAAATAAGTTGCTCACTGTGAGATTGGTGACACACTAGAAGGTGTTGCCCAGGGAAGTTGTGGATACTGCTTCACTGGGTGTGTCTAAGTTCAGGCTGGACATGATATGGAGCAACCCAGTCTAGTGAAAGGTGTCCCTCCCCATGGCAGAAGGTTGAAAATAGATCTTTGAAGTCCTTCAAACATGAACTATTCTATGACTCTGATTTTATGGTTGTTCTCCCAGGTCCACATTTAGTCTGTGTGTACCACATTATTCGTTACTGTCACATCTGAAACACAGACAGCAAATGACATTTCCAGGAACCTAAATGACTTAAGACACACAGAAACCCCAAAAGCTCCTAAGCACTTCTGGAAATGAGATGTAGGAAGCTCTGTGATGCAAATACAAATCTTTCTCCATTTTATGTAATTTTGCTGCTCTCATTGCAAATCGTGTCTATTCTAAGAAATGTAGACATAATCAAAGTACCCTCCTCTTAGCAATCTACAGCTGTTCCACACCGATTGGTGTCTACCATTGAGAAAACAGTCTTTTATTATATTATCATATTTTTACTGTGATAAACATTAGAGAAGAATGTTCTCACTGATAACAAACCTGCATTGTCAAAGCTAACCTTTTAATTTATTGAGATGAAACAAGAAATCTGCTTCCTGCTTCACTCAGTTACTTCTAGATGCAGTTACATCAAGTCAAACAAGTAATTGCCATCTATTTCTCATGGTAATTCTGTCTGCTTCTCACAGGCAAGAGAGCTATTAAAGTACTTGAAGAAGATGGTGGGGAAGATGATGATTGGACAGTTTTAGTTCTGGGTAAGGTGAATCTTATTCCGGACTGCATGTGGGGCAAGACAATAGCATGGAAAATTCTCAAAGAGGCTGAAAGTGCTGAAATAAGACTTGTGATGGTGAAAATAAAGCCGTGTTGTTCTTTAAAGCTGTGCAACATAACTTTCCTTGAATCACATGTGAGGCGACTCCCTCTGTGGAATCTATTATTTCTACAGCAGAATTTCAGGGCTGTGTTTCACTACTCACTTTAGATTTGTTCTTACGTGGTTAAACTGCAGGAAAGTGCCATTCCCAAAACATGTGAAAAAGGCTAGAGAAAATGCAGTTTGCATATTGTTAAACCTGAAAAAACCCATTTATGTGTGAAACCATTATCAAAATTGCATTTCTCAAACGAAGGGCCAGTTTCTTCCAAAGGCCTGCAGTGTAAGACTGTAGGGATACAGTGTATATGAGTTAAGAAAATTTAACAGACAACTTAAGGCTCAGAAATAACCTTAGAGTGAGAACAGTTGATCTCTGCCAGAGAGAGGACTCTAGAACACAACACATACTGACTAGTTAAATTTTTGCCTCTTCACTTACATTTTGCTCAGATGCATACAGTTGCTTCTGCTTCAGTCTAAAATTAACAATTTCTGGAAAGGTAAAACCACAAACTTCTCTACAGGACCAGAAATAGGGATATGGTCAGTATTTTCCTACTAGTAATCTAACCCTTTTGGGAAAGTGCACTTTTCCAGTTTCCTGTACACTTCTACAAAAGTCTCATGCCAGCTTTCAGAGGTTACTGAAGATCCATTTACTTACATGAATGACTTCAGTAAGAGGCAATAAGTAATAATGCCAACATGAATGTATACTGAATTACTCTAGCTGAGAATATGGCATATCAAAAAATCTCAGCATGGTACAGGGTCAGCTGTTAAGTCGCTACGTATATGAAAATGGAAAAAAAAAAACAGCTCCAGAAAGCAGAAGGAAAATCAAAGCACAGTGTGATAACATTCTGTAGTTTGTTACTAGAAATACTCTGTGCTTATTTTGCAACAATTTCAGATCAAATAATTTTAGGTAAACACTTGTGTATGTAAGATCTTATTGAAGTCACACATGAAACATCATTTGGTTTAGAAAGTCTTTTTGTATGGATAGCCCTGAGACTACTTTTGAGATGAGTCCCTTTGTGAAACCTTACATTCACCATGTGACTTACTGATACCTTAGGAAAAAAGTGTTTTCATTTTTATTCAAGCTGTATATACATATATATAGTTGTATTTATGTATTTCTTGCATATACACATTTAATATTTAATGTGTATTGATGTTTTTCTATTTATCCTCTACATGTTATGCATGTTAGCTGAAATAATATTCCTGTTTTGAAAATATCACTAAAAAGTCACTAACCAACTAGTATTTTATTTTTCTCTAATTTTAAAATATATTGTATCTATAAAATAATTATACAGGATCCTCAGCTAATATCAGATAAGCTCTCCTTTTACAACGGTGAAATTCTGTTCCTAACAATAATCATAAAGACTAAGAAAATCTTTTCTGGTGGCAAGATAATGGAAATTGTATCACAGTCCTATGTGGAAATTGTGTGTGTGTGTGTGTGTGTGTATATATATATACACATATATACACTTACATGTAATAAATGTATGCAGATGAACAGATTTTTCTATATTACAGTTTCCTCCAAGGGACAGCTATATTCTTGTTTAGATCTGAAGTGGATTTTAAATCAATTTATTAGTACTTTTTTTAGAATTTTTTCTATTTAATGCTTTTATTCTGGCAATTTCCACTAGAAAAGTTCATACAGACTATGTTCAGAAAGCTTGGGAAGTTTACTGTCATTCCTATACTAGTATCCAGAGGAAAACCAATAAATAATGCCACTGTGAAATGTACCACCTTGTGCTTGTCCATCTGTTATCATCACAGGAACCAGCGTATTGAATCTCTCTGTCACTGAAATGAGATAACATAGTGTTCATAGTGAGTTCATTGCAACAATTTCACTCTGCATGTGATTTCCTTGGTGTGTTCACAAGAGACTAGTAAGTGCAAATTCAAATACAGTTCTATTTCAATTTGATTTCTAATCATGAAAACTTTATAAAGCATCATACTATTTCCTACAATAAGGGAGTAGGTGGACTACATAGCCAAAGATAAAGGCATTAGCATTTTATTCCACATCTCCCTCTCAGTATTTTACCATTTGAAGGATTTTAATTGTGGATATTGGAGAAGATGGGGTTGAGAGTTATAAAAAGAAGAAACAACACAGCACAGTCCTTTTGCTTTTAACTATTTAGAAGGGAGGAGTTGGCTTTTATCTTACCACAGATCAGTCAGTTTGAAGGAGCAACTCTGTGATCTTACATCAAAAAGAAATGAACATGCTTAAGTACTTAATTTTTTCTGAATCAGACCCATTTCTCCTCATAACACAATTTTTTAATCTCTCTTAGTGTATAAGTGCATCTTTGTCCCTATGGACCATTGCCAGAATTCATCCTTGCCTCAATCCTGACTAAGATGACACTATATTAATTTGTTAATAATTGTAATTATTTCCTTCTTCCTGCTGGATCTTATACTCTGAAAACAGTCTAAGTAAAACACAAGTAGTAGCAACTTTCTCCGTTTAATCTTCCTTTTCTTACCGTCTATCCAAGTGCCTAGCCTGGGTTGTTGCAGAACTAGCATGTTATGGGACTTATCCATTGCCTGTCAAGCAAACAGCTATAATATTTTACTGTTAAAAACTTCCACAACAGATGAGGAACAGATGAGAAAATCTGATTAAGTCTGAAAGAGCCAGAATGTTAGTTTTAGAATAAATCTGGCATAGTCCTAACCTCCAATTTCTCCTTTTAACCCCTCATTTATTTTAAATCTACATGCTAAATCTCTTCAGCTTGCCCTAGTCAGTTCTGCTGGTCATTACCCTGTCTTGGATTTCTCTTCCTGTAATATGCTACAACAGAAACACAAATCAAAAAGAAGGCAGAAGAAATATCACAATGTTATCCTTCAAAAAAACCAATTTGTTGCTAGCTTTCAAACTAACATGGGCATGCATGCATATAGCTGCTTGCAAGCACCTTAGAAGGTAGTACTCCACTGATCTTGCTGTGTCTTTCAAACCTTGTGTTATTGAAATCACCCAACAGCTGCCTGAAAAAAACTCTTGGACCCATATGTGCAGCTTTCATACACTGAATCTCATTTACTTCTCTGCTCATCTCTTGCTGTCCCACGCATATTTCATTTACCTGTTACTTTGATATTGTCAAGTGTTGCATGAGTCTCCTTCTCTGGAGACATACAAAATGAATGTTCTATGTGAATTTCTGCATGTGATCCTGTTCTAGCTGGGTGGTTGTTCTATGTGATCTTTAGCGAATCCTTCCAACCCCTACCATTGTGAGATTCCGTGATTTTGTGAGAATGAACAAAAACTTGTATGAAAACAATAATTAAAAAATTACTTCAGTAGGGCCAGCTTTGACCTTTTCAAGCAATTGCTAGAGGAAGTCCCATGGGACAGGGCACTGACAAATAAAGGGTTCCAAGATAGCTGGTTAACGTTCAAACACCACTTCTTTCAAACCCAAGATCAGAGCATTCCAACAGATAGGAAGTCAAGAAAGGGAGCCAGAAGACCTGTGTGGTTGAACAAGGAGCTGCTGGGCAAACTGAAGAGGAAAAAGAAAGTCTATAGGTCATAGACAGGGGGTGGCCACTTAGGATGATTATTAAGCGAGATGATGTAGGGATGCAACCCGGAAAGCCAAGACCTTGATGGAATTAAACCTCGCAAGAGAGGTCAAGGGCAACAAAAAGGGCTTCTTCGAACACATTTCAGGTAACATTAAAACTAGAGGAAATGTAGGCCCCCTGCCGAATGAGGTGTGTGCTCTGAAGACAGAGGATCCGGATAAAGCGGGTCACTGAGGACACTCAGCATGGCTTCACCACGGGGAAGTCATGCTTGACCAACCTAATAGCCTTTTATGAGGGCATAACCAGATGGATAGATGATGGCAGAGTAGTGGATGTGGTCTATCTTGATTTCAGTAACACATTTGACACAGTCTCCCACAACATCCTCGCAGCCAAACTCAGGCAGTGTGGCCTAGATGATCGGTGGATCGTGACCTGTTTGCAGGATAGAAGCCAGAGAGTAATGGTCAATGGGATGGAGTCTAGTATCTAGTGGAGTCCCCCAAAGGTTGATACTGGGACTAATACCATTCAATCTATTCCTTAATGACTTGGATGAGGGATTAGAGAGCACTGCCAGCAAGTTTGCTGATGACACAAAGTTGGGAGGAATAGCGCAAACCCCAGCAGACTGTGCTGCCATTCAGCAAGACCTGGACAGGCTGGAGAGCTGGGTAAGAAGAAATGTGATTAACTCTAACAGGGGCAAGTGTAGATTCTTGCATCTGGGCAAGAACAACCTCAGGTACCTATATAGGTTAGGAACTGGCCTGTTGGACAGCAGTGTAAGAGAAAGGGACCAGGAAGTCCTAGTGGACAGAAGGATGACCATGAGCCAGCAATGTCCAATGGCATCTTGTGGTGGATCAGAAGAGAGGGGTGGTTAGTAGACTGAGAGAGGTCCTTCTCCCCCTCTACTCTGCCCTGGTGAGACCACATCTGAAGTATTATGTACAGTTCTGAGCCCTCAGTGCAAGAGGGACATAGAGCTGCTGGAGGTAGTCCAGCACAGAGCAACAAAGATGATGAAGAAAGTAGAACACCTCCCTTATGAGGAAAGGCTGAAAGAGCTGGATCTCTTTGCCTTGGAGGAAACTGAGGGATGACCTTATTAATGTCTATAAATATGTGAAGAGTGAGTGTCAGGAGGAAGGAGCCAGGCTTTTCTCAGTGTCATCTAATGACAAGATGAGGGGCAATGAGTGTAAGCTGGAACATAGTAGGTTCCATATCAATATGAGAAGGAGCTTCATCATGGTGAGGGAGATGGAGCACTGGAGTGGGCTGCCCAAGGTGGGTTGTGGATGTTTAAAATCCACTTGGACATGTTCCTATGTGACTTTTTCTAGGTGATCCTGCTGTGGCAGGGGGATTGGACTAGATCTTTCAAGATCCCTTACAATCCCTAATGTTCCGTGAATCTGTGAATCATAAAGATGCCAATATTAAAGAGAGGTGATGAGGAACTGGTTTTGATTCTTTGGTTCCTTGCATACTACTGGTCTTTCAAAAATCACTGTAGAGTAACAACAGTTGGTAATTTGTACAGGTTGTGTTCTTTTTGGAAATACAAAGGAGGGAAAAGCAAGAGAGAGGGCTGCAGACATGTTCCAACTTCCTTTGAGAACTTTAATTTAGAACACCTAAGAGAGCTGTACCCATGTAAGTTATCTTTCAGGTTTTTTGGCCCTGTCCTCTTTTTCTTATGTGCAAAGAATTCCCACACTGATACATTATGAGACCTAAACTGAATTTATGGATAAATACATGTTAGTATGAAAAACATTTAGGTTTTTTTTTTTCTTATTATTAGACATAACTATGCATTAGTTACAAAAAGACATTTTAATTATGTAAATACTGCCAGGCTTGTTTATAAATTTGGGTGAGATCAAACCTGAAAGACATGCATACAGCTGCTTTCCAGTAGTTGTGGTAGGTTAGTAACTTAAGCTTGCAATTAACTGTAGAAATCGACATCAAAATATTTGGAGCCTGAAAGAATTACTTAAATATGACTCACAGAAATTAGAACAAGTATTGTCTTTCTAACATCTAGTACAGCTGCCAGAAAACAGAGTAGTCTATTAAGGAAACATCAGAGGAAAGGAATTAAAGGGAAAACTGTGTGAAGAAGGAGAAAGGTACTTACTGGTGTCATGTAATTTCTTCTTCATAATTGCTCTCTCTTCAATTCTCAGTCCTCTACAAAGTACTGGTTTGAAGCAAGTTTTATAAACAGACTTGAAAAAATAGTACTGTTCAACATACCTGGCATTCAAGAGATCCCTCTAAGATTGATTGACTTCTCAAGCAATTAAGTAATAGGAAAAAGAATCCCCACTTTTTCAAGATACTAGATTTTCAAAAACAATAAAAAATGTAATGTCATAGCTGAATCTTCTTCATTATTCAGGCTTTAAAACTCACCTGAATATAAATTTCAGAAACAAATGTACTATACATGTTCCAAACTTTCTCAATTTAGATATAAACAATTTTAAAAATATGTCTCCAGACATTAAAAACATAACTACATCAACAGGTAACTGAGCTCAGTGTTGATACTGTCTTTCATCCAGATTATGATGCTAACTCATAAACCTGATATACAGATCAGTTACATTGATGCTTCCTACCTCAGAATGAAATTTTGCTACAGATGGAATATTTCCAACTTGTATTCAGGTTGTATTTCAACATATATTCATATATAATTCATAATATAGAGTGAGACGAACATCATTCTAGCAGTGCATCAGCTTTGCTTCCTTTTCTTATTTCTGTAACTTCTGTCTGTGGAAGATGAAAAGCCTTGGCAATTCAATCTGCAAGTGTTGGCAGCAGGGAGACATTTTGCTGTGGTGGATCAGATTACAGGAGAAGTGTCTTTGAAAAGGCCAGCACGATTTGAACAAATATTTACTATAAAGTATGTTAGAGACTTATTAATCAAGATAT
>JAOXOE010032252.1:0-11194 GCA_028565055.1 Phoeniculus purpureus
GTAGGAGAAAGGGACCTGGGGGTCCTGGTGGACAGCAGGATGACCATGAGCCAGCAATGTGCTCTTGTGGCCAAGAACATCCTGGGGTGGATCAGAAGTGGGGTGGTTACCAGATTGAGAGAGGTTCTTCTCCCCATCTTACTCTGCCCTGGTGAGACTGCATCTGGAGTATTTTGTCCGGTTCTGAGCCCCTCAGTTCAAAAGAGATGTGGAGCTGCTGGAGGGAGTCCAGCGTAGAGCAACAAGGATGATGAAGGAAGTGACGCACCTCCCTGATGAGGAGAGGCTGAGGGAGCTGGGTCTCTTTAGGCTGGAGAAGAGGAGGCTAAGAGATGACCTCATTCATGTTTATAAATATGTGAAGGGTGGGTGTCAGGAGGATGGAGCCAGGTTCTTCTCAATGTCATCTAGTATAGGACAAGGGGCAATGGGTGTGAGCTAGAACATAGGAGATTCCACATAAATATCAGAAGGAACTTCATCCCAGTGAGGGTGACAGAGCACTGGAAGGGGCCACTCAGGGGGGTTGTGGAATCTGCTTCTCTGGAGATGTTTGAAACCCACCTGGATATGTTCCTGTGTGACTTAGTCTAGGTGATCCTGCTGTGACAGGTGGATTGGACTAGATGATCTTTTGAGGTCCCTTCCAATCCCTAATGATTCTGTGAGATATGGTGGCAGTTCATTCAGTATTCATTGCTTATTGTTTTTCAAATAATTTTGGAGGAAAAAAACCACTGGAGTTGGGTGCTTCTTCTAGAAATTTCCTGTACTGGATCTTCATGGCTGGTTTGTACTGAACTACAAACAAATACTAGTTCTTACGTGTCTCAGCCACAGGCACATCCACTGTTCTAAGGAGATGTTTGTCCCCCTGTAGTCCGCACTGGTGAGGCCACACCTTCAGTACTGGGTCCAGTTTTGGGCATCTCAGTACAAGGGAGACATCAAGGTGCTAGAGTGAGTGCAGAGGAAGGCAATGAAGCTGGGGAAGGGCCTGGAGAGTAAATCTTATGAGGAGAGATTGAGAGAGTTGGGGCTGTTTAGTTTGAAGAAGAAGAGTCTAAGGAGAGACCTCATTGCTCTCTACAACTATCTGACAGGACATTTCAGAGATGTTGGTGCTGGTCTCTTCTCACAGGTAGTTAGTGACAGAAGCAGAGGGAAGGGCTTCAAGCTCCAACATGGGTGATTTAGACTGGACATCAGGAAAAACTTCTTCCCAGAGAGAGTGGTCAGGCCCTGGAATGGGCTGCCCAGGGTGGTGGTTGAGTCCCCATCCCTGGATGAGTTTAAAAGATGCTTAGATGTAGTGTTGGGGGATCTGGTTTAGGGGTGAACTTGGAAGAGTAGGGTTGATGGTTGGACTCAATGATCCCAAGGGTCTTTTCCAACCTGAATGATTTGGTGATTCTGTGATTCTCTGTTTCTTTTGAGGATTTAGTGGTAGATGCTTCATCTCGGCCTTTCCACATGGTCAAAAACACCTCCAGCATTGAGCTGGAACCCCTTCACCCAGCAGAATGGCTGAGGCCCATATGCAGGCAATGCCAGCTCAAGCACTGAATGATAAACATGTTAGCAGCAGTCTGTGAGGTAGCTTTCTCAAATTTTACCGGTATCTGTTGCTGCTGTTTTGCCAGTTGCCTTGCTCTCAGGTGCATGGTCCATTCATGCTGTGTGAATTTTGGATGGAGCTTTGGTTGGGTCAAAGCATGCAGGGAATTAGGAGGCTGCATCCTCAGAGCTCTGAAGTTTGGTAAATACTGATATTCTTCTGAAGCATTGACTGGGCTCACTAGAAGGAGTCTTGAAGGTAGCCTGGCTTACACAACAGTAAAACTTGATCAGACCATGAAGCTCAGGAGCTCTTTCATGTTCTTGGCACAAAGCTGTGAAGTCTTTGCACTCAGAGGTTTTGCCTCTTGCCCAGCTGTCAGCAGAGATGAGGCATCCACAGCTCTAGGGCTACTGGGTGTGTGCTCACATACTTGGTGGGGTTTTTGGCGAGAGGTTGCTATAATTTGCTCTTTGTTAGCTCATACTGAGTGAGCATGCAAGGGCAGTATGTTGGCACCATGTGTAAAACTGGATAAACCCAGAGAACTCAAATCATGACCAGCATGTTGTTAAGTTCTCATAATCCAGGAGGCACCAATGTGCTTGTACAGGTCAGCAATTGGGAGACCTGGCTGTAAACTGAAACAAACATTAAGAGAAGGACACAGAACTGCTGGAGAGACTCCAGCACAGAGCCAAGAAGATGATGAGGGGAGTAGAACACCTCCCTCATGACGAAAGAACGAGGGAGCTGGGTCTCTTTAGCTTGGAAAAACGAAGACTGTGGGGTGACCTCGTTAATATTTATAAAGATGTGAAGGGTCAGTGTCAGGAGGATGGAGCCAGGCTCTGCTCAGTGTCATCTAATGACAGGACAAGGGGCAATGGGTGTAAGCTGGAATATAGGAGGTTCCATGTAAATATGAGAAGGAACTTGTTCCCTGTGAGGGTGCCAGAGCCCTGGAAGGGGCTGCCCAGGGGGGTTGTGGAGTCTCCTTCTCTGGAGACATTTAAAACCTGCCTGACCATGTTTCTGTGCGACTGGATCTAGAGGATCCTGCTGTGGTGGGGAGATGATCTTTCAAGGTCCCTTCCAATCCCTGATATTCTGTGAGTTACAACTCCAGTTATTTGTTCAGTTGGCTGTCTCTGTTTGATTGGGTTTCTTTAGTATTTCTGACTTACTGGGAAACACTGTAGTGAGGGGAATGTGTTTTGTTTGTACTCTTGGGCTTTCCAAGGCAGATGTCAGCTTTATGAACAACAAAGTCTAGATCACTGACAACAGTGTGTGTGTGTCATTCTACATAGTGTCTGGACAGCCCTAACACTTACACGTATATTAACTTTTAGTGTTCTCAGATACAAACACAGTCTAAAACCCAAACCACTCGGCCCACCTAGCATTGCCAGGGTTTGCAAAGTCGAACAGATCACAGCAGGATTTTTGTCATTTTTTCAGTTCTTGAGAGTTGAAGGGAAAGAGCAGAGCTGCAGATGCATCTGCAAGGAACGGGAGCACACAGGGTGTTGGAAAGAGTAGTCAGGCACAGGATGTTTGTTCTAATAAATACTTATTCTTTAGTCTCTTTCCTGTACTGGTGACTTCCTCTTCTCACCCCAGCATTGCCTCCACTTTCCTGCTGGCACCTGGCACCAGTTCCAGACTTTGTCACAGAATCACACAACATTAGGGATTGGAAGGGACCCCCTTCATCTAGCCCAATCCCCCTGCCACAGCAGGATCCCCTAGACGAAGTCGCGCAGGAACATGGCCAGGTGCCTGGTGTGGCAGGGGGATCGGACCGGATGATCTTTCGAGGTCCCTTCCAGTCCTTGATGTTCTGTGATTCTTTGATTCTGTTTTGAGTTGTTTATCACTGCTTCAAAACTATGAAACTGAAGAAATATCCCTTGTGAATCCTTGAGCCTGTAGGCAGAGCTGCACATTGGTAGTCATCTGAAATTTAAATCTTCGTGTAAGGAACTCACAGTCCTCAAGTGAGTTATGAGGCACTTGCTGAGTGAGTGGGAATGAGCATCATACTTCACAGAGGCTGCTTATCACTGTTCCATTGGTACCTCAAGAGATGGAATTTATGTGTCTCAAAAAATCAGTTAGTTGGGAAATGCTGGAGAGTTTCCCAATTGCTTGCAGGTGAAAATACTACGCTTTCCAATACAGAATTAAAGTAATTGAAATTAAGTGAGTATTAAGGCAGTTGGAATTATTCTTCTGAGAGGCACTCACCATACACCTGTGCTACAAAGGAAGATGGAGATAGAAACACTGCAGGTAGGTGGAGACATGGCGAGCGTGCGCCTTGGCCCACATTCCCTAGGGAACAAACGCAAAACCGAAGTATTCAATCATGTGTTAGTGGTTTATTGTACTTGACGTGTGACGGATATTACGTGGAGTTAAAATCACAGAGATCTTCCAATTTAAAAGAGAGACTGTTGCAATATGCAGATGGTTAGATGTGTGTCATTGGCTGTGGGGCTGGTGCTATAAAGAAAAGCATTTAAATGGCTTCTTTTCTCTTCTGAGCCACTGTGGTTCATCTGGATATTGGTTTCCTCTGTTTTCGTTATCACTCTAAACACAAGAAGGGGTTACCTCGATGAAACTCGTTCTGATTTTACTAGCTTTATATAAGCCAAGTCTAGCCTGGCCATCCCTGTAGTTTGGGGGTTTTACATCCCTTGTGGATTTCTTCTTTAAACAACTTGCTGTCATGAGTCAGCAACTAGTGTTCAGTTGGAAATGAAAACACATCTGAGGTGTTTATGGAACCACATGACTGGCTTAGCAAACTGCTGTGTCAGCTCTTTTTGACAAGCTCAGGCTTTATCGATACCGGAAGTACTGCTGTGGCGGGGCGGGGGTTGGACTGGATGATCTTTTGAGGTCCCTTCCAATCCCTAATGTTCTCACAGGTGATTAGTGATAGAACAAGAGGGAAGGTCCTCGAGGTGTACCCAGGGACATTAGGATGGACATTATGAAAAGATTTGGAGGAGTAGTCGGGAACAGGCTGCCTAGGGAGGTGATTGAGTCACCATCACTGATGTGTTTAAAGGTCATTTAGTTGTGATGCTTAGTCACTTGGCAGAGTAGGGTGAATGGTTGGGTTTGATGACCTTAAGAGTCTTTTCCAACCTGAATGAGTCTATGATTCTATCAGTCACATCTTTGAGTCCATGCTTTCTGAGTGATTCCTAGTGTTTCTTGCTGTCGCACTGCAGTCCTGTTTCCTTCTGTATTTGGTTTTGGGGTTTTTGTCCCACACAAGTGACAGTGGTGGTGGAGGGAATAGGAGGAACAAAACCAGAAGAGCCACTTAGGTGCATTGGGTTCTCAGAGACAAACTTGAATTTTTGAATGTGATAGATCCTGAGTGCAAATCAAAGGGCTACTCTTGGAAAAACATCCTTTGGGTAACTTCTGAGGAAGCAGATATAAAAAGGTGAAAGTACAGAAAAGAACCTCTCATGTGTTGGGGCATCATCATTAGAATCAGCCTGGGAAAAAGTGTCGGGCTGCTTCCTAGTGAACAGGCGGCACTACTGGAAAAAACCCAACCCAAACTAACTAAAACCCAACCCACAATCCAAAACTATCTGTTCTGGCAGGTTTGTGTTCAAGCGAGGACCTGAACTAGCCCTTAGTTTCTTTCTCTTCAGATGTCTGGGAGAGTTCTCTGTTGCTTGTCCTATTAAGGGTGTCTGCCTTGTGCATTGATGAAGGCTCTTGATGTTATTGACAACACTGACTTTGTTAAACTGATTTTCATTAAGACTCACAGGGTTGCTGGTTGGACTTGATGACCCAAGGGTCTTTTCCAACATGAATGATTCTATGATTCTGTGATTTAATTGATATAATAAAGTCCAGACGCTGGTTCTGACTTGATCGTTGGTGCTGGACTTGGAAATTTTTATTGTTTCCGTACTGGACAGCAGATAAGAGAGAGTGGTAAAAATCCTGACCTTGCGACGTGCTTGAAGATGCTTGAGCGTGGAGCTATTTTGAGGGCTAATAGTAAAGGGAAATTGCTTTTGTTTGCATGCCACAGCTATCGAGCTTCTACGGGGCTTGTTTCATAACAGTAAGTGAGAATTTATTCTTTGTAAGTAAAGTCATTAATGAAGGCACAATTACTCTAGAGGAGTCATCAAAGACTAATGATTAAAGGAGATCTCAGCAGAGTGATGAGAATAGAAAACACTGCGTCTGCAATTACTTAAACAGGATTATTTACAACATCATCCGTTGCCAACAATCCGTTTCATTGCACGTCTTTGCCTGTGTTGTCCTATTTTAGGCCTTTCTGAGGCGCTTCTGAGGAAACCCGGTTGGATTAGATAGACAAGGGTTTGTGTGTAGTCAGTAACTTGGTCTGTGTGTTTCCCATTAGGTGTAAATCAGCCTCTGTAGGCAGTAGCGGTGGCGGTGAGTGGTCGGGCTGAAATTTCTATTAGTAGGTGTCATTTTCACAGCAACAGTGAATGTGTTCACGTGGGGAATGTGTTCCTTTGAGTTATGGACGGTTCAGTGGCAGAGCAATGGGAGCCTGCTCGAAGGTAGCTTTTCCAGACGGTTGATAGAAAGGTACTGTTGGAGGATTTAGGTGGCTGAGCAAAGCCATCCTGAGTTAGAAGCAGGGGATGTGTGAGTTAAATGGTCGTCATTTGTCTCAAAGTAACCTTAGGAAAGTAGTCAAACAGAACTTCTCAGATTTTTCATCATTTCTTCTTTCTGGAAAATCAGCTTAGAATAGCAGGGGAAGAACAAGTAGACAACAGAACTTCCCCACTTTTATTATACACCATGCCTATGGTCTATACGGATGGTCTGTGAATCAAAGCGCAGCCGACAGACACAAGACCTTTAAGGTAAAAAGATGAGGGTTGTAAATACAACCTTCCATGACATCAAGGGAGGTGAGTATCCCACGTCAAGGTACACTAGTGATCCAAGAATGGGGGGTGTGACACAGGTACAGGATTGTTGGAGGTTCTGTCAGTGTGGTGGCAGTCTTTAGACGCTGACCACAGAATCACAGAACATGAGGGACTGGAAGGGACCTTGAAAGATCATCTAGTCCAATCTCCCTGCCACAGCAGGATCCCCTAGATCAAGTCACACAGAAACATATCCAGGCAGGTTTTAAACATCTCCAGAGGAGGAGACTCCACAACCTCCTGGGCAGCCCCTTCCAGTGCTCTGTCACCCTCACTGGGAAGGAAGTTCCTTCTCATATTCATGTGAAACCTCCTGTGTTCCAGCTCACACCTGTTGCCCCTTGTCTTACCATTAGATGATACTGCGCAGAGCCTGGCTCCATCCTCCTGACACCTGCCCTCCCCATATTTGTCAGTATTAATGTGGTCACTCCTTACAGTCTCCTTTTCTCCAAGCTCAAGAGACCCAGCTCCCTCAGCCTTTCCTCATCAGGAGGATGCTCCACTCCCTTTACCACCTTTGTGGCTCTGCGCTGGACTCTCTCCAGCAGTTCTCTGTCCTTCTGGAACCAAGGGGCCCAGAACAGGACACAATACTCCACATGTTGGCTCACCAGATCAGAGTAGGGGGGAAGGAGAACCTCTCCTCCCAGGTGTCTTTGTTGTGGGTGCACACCAGCTGTAGGTATTAATGACTTGTGTGTACATGTCCTGCAGATGTAGCAGGTATAGCAGAGCTCAGGGCACCCTTCACTTGCCCCGTGCCATTTATTAGCCACGTTCAGTGATTCTAGCAGGTGGTGAGTGGCAGCATTGACTGTGTGAGTTGACAGTTCGTTTGTGTGCTCTGTTTTTCCCAACTGTGTCTCAGTTGTAAGAACAGAAAGCGTAATCTACATCCTCACTACACTAAAGTGATGAATCCACAATGCTCCTACAGTGAGGGTGAAGCGTGGTTTCTCTCCTGTACTGCAGAAGAGGCTTTGTCCTCCGTGTGCCACTCTAACAAATAAAAACGCTTGTACTGGAGTTCTAATGGCTCTAAAATGAATCCTGGGAGCAAGGGTGGAAATAACGTATGATTTTGGGGGTCATATAACTGCAGTAAAGCAACGATGTCGCTTTTCCTCTCCGCAGTGTTAAAAAACCCGATCTGTAAGTTATATAGATTCCCTACGTCTGACAACAAGTGGATGCGGATCCGGGAACAGATGGCTGAGACCAACCTCTCTTTCCACGTTCCTAAAGAGCTGATCAATCTGCACATCAGGGAGGATATGAGAAGGTAAGGAGGCAGTCACAGCAGGAAGTACTAGATTTTAATTTTCTGAGATGCAATAACATCAGTAATGAGCTGAAAGTAATGATTTATTGAAGGAAACAAGCAACATGTAGTGATTCTCTGGCTTTGAAGAGTTAACAGCTGTAACTGAACAAACAAGTCCGTCGCTCAGAATGTTTAGGACTCCGCCGGCTTCACGAGTTCTGAGCGATGAGCTGCGCTAGCGTGGTCGAGGCTTTACGTGCACAAGCCTCAACATCTGGTTAACGATGCAAATATTCTGAGTAGTTAATGTTTCATGTTAAACACTGTGTGACAAAGGTGTGAATTGTATGGTGGAGGAGAGGCAGCACAAGTGTCCCCAGATTCCTGCTGCAGGATGTGACGTGGTAGCCTGGCCCTGGACCCTTGTAAGCTGTGCTGATACGACTGTGCTAGAAAAGAGTATTGCAAGCAGCGCATGGCTTCCCTGACAGCATCGCGTCTCTTTCCAGTGTCAGTGGGTGGTGTAGGAGACAATACTGGCTTTGGTCCTGACTGTTACCTCACGCACTGGTCTGAAGCGCAAGAGCAACACCACGAGCTAGTGCTGCATCCTAAAGCCATCTGGTGAACTGGGAGACAACTCCTTCCATCAGACAGTGTTTGCCTGTGGTTGGTTGTCCTGAAATAGGAGGTGCTTTTCTTTGTTTTATTCACCCCACGTGCTGCTTCTGCATGAGTAAATCTGATGAGGAGAGATTGAGAGAGTTGGGGCTGTTTAGTGTGAGGTGGAGGAAGCTTAGGGGAGACCTCATCGCTCTCTACAACTATCTGAAAGGCCACTGTACTTATGGTGCTGGTCTCTTCTCAAAGGGAATTAGCAACAGAAGCAGAGGGAAGGGCTTCCAGCTCCAACAGGGGAAGGTTAGACTGGCCATCTGGAAGAAATTCTTCCTGGAGAAGAGTGCTCAGGCACTGGAATGGGCTGCCCAGGGTGGTGGTTGAGTCCCAATCCCTGGATGAGTTCAAAAGACACTTAGATGTGGTGTTAGGGGATCTGCTTTAGGCATGAACTTGTAGAGTAGGGTTGATGGTTGGACTTGATGATCCCAAGGGTCTTTCCCAACCTGAATGATTCTGTGATCTCTCTATGCCTGTAGAGCAGCATGTGGGAGACCAGAATCTTGCTTTTGATAAAGTCAGCGGGCTGATACATACTTACACTCCTCGGTGATGGTGGGTTATAAAACTCCTCTGAGTCATGATAATACTTTTTTTTACTCATTAAACACTGTGTTTAGGCATTTATGGCTTGATCTTGTTTAAGAATACTAATGTGTATGGGGTTTTTTAGTAAGCAATAAAAATAGATTATGCTGACTTGTACAGTTAATCCCCTTCCTAGAGTTTCATTCGCCCCATGGGTAAATGCTTTTTAAATTTCTTTAACCGCTTTTACTACCGCTGTGTTGTTCTCTCCTAAGGCATAATGCTGTTATTTCCCATATTAGAGCATTCACCTCCTTGGATAAAGTCATAGTTGGGAATCACTGCAGTTTAGGGTTTTGTAATAATTATTCATCACTCACAAATATAAAGAGAACTTTGAGACACTTTTACTTCTGTTTCTTCCACAAAGGTTTAGGCAGTAGGTTCTGGTTCTGCTGAAGTGCCAGTGTGGTTAGCTGTGCAAGGCTGGTGGGAAGTGTGGCTGTGAGGGAAAGAGGCAAAGGAGGTGCCACCAGCCAAGAGGAACAACAACTTGCTGTAAGGAGGTGAACGTGGCAGCTGTTTTCAGAACCACAGAACATGCTTACTCCTTACTGTGAGAAGCTAGAGTTTAACTCCAAAAAGGTACTGACTGAGCACCTTCCCAGCTTTCACAGAATCACAGAACATCAGCAATTGGAAGGGACTCTGAAAGATCATCCAGTCCAATCCCCCTGCCACAGCAGGATCCCCTAGATCCAGTTGCCCAGGAACATGGCTAGGCAGGTTTTAAATATCTCCAGAGGAGGAGACTCCACAACCCCCCTGGGCAGCCCCTTCTAGTGCTCCATCACCCTCACTGGGAAGACGTTCCTTCTCAGATTGATGTGGAACCTCCTGTGTTCCAGCTCACACCCATTTCCCCATGTCCTAATTAGATGCCCATGAGCAGAGCCTGGCTCCATCCTCCTGACACCCACCCTTCACACATTTATCAACATTCATGAGGTCACTGTCAGTCTCCTTTTCTCCAAGCTCAAGAGACCCAGCAGGTTCTAAATAAAAACTATTAGGAAAGAAAAGCAATCCTTGTGTTTGTTTTTTGATAGCTTCCCCAGAAGAGATTACACTCTTTGTGGTAACTGTCTGTTTTAAAAACAGTACAGTAGAGGGGCTGTGGTTGTTTTATCTCTGGAGAGAGCGTGTTGTCATTTCCACGGGTGGCTGCCTGTGCATCACAGCTTGGGCTAAAGGAAAATGGGAGTCCTTTGATTCCACAAAAGGAAGATTAGATGGTTATCAGTAAACTTGTAAAATCTGTTAGGACACGTAACTCCTGTACTCCTTTCCTTAGAAGGAAGCTTTTGAGCTTCCTTCGCTGATGAGCGCCTGAGTCATGCCCCAAAGCTCATGGCGTGCACTTGCTCTGAAGCTCCTGTTGGATCAACGTGCAGAACATTCCAACATCTTCCGCAAATGCCACCTGCAGAAATGTCTTGTTTCAAATCCCGCTAAGCCCTTTTGCTTCTGATGTTGCTCAGAGTGGATTTCAGACACTAATTACGCTTGGTGGAGGCAAAAATGACTTCGTTTCTCAGTTTTGAGTCTGTCATGTTTACTTCACTGGGAATTGCATTACAGGGTTTTTGCAGCTGAATGAATCAAAAGCTGCTACTTTGTCTTCACGCACAGTTTTGTGGTTTGTGTGCTCTTGTCACATGCTCTAATTATGTCTTCAGATAATTACACTCATCTTTTCAACCTCATCTTTCACATTGTGAAGATAGGTAGTCTGTCTGTGATGCAAACAGCTATTCCTGCTGCTCCCTTTCCTGTGGCCAAGGCGGCCAGCAGCATCCTGGGGTGGATCAGAAGGGGGTGGTTAGCAGATCGAGAAGTTCTCCTGCCCTTCTGCTCTGCCCTGGTGAGACCACATCTGGAGTCTCGTGTCCAGTCGTTGGCCCCTCAGTTCCAGAAGGACACAGAGCTGCTGGATAGAGTCCAGCGCAGAGACACAGAGCTGTTGAAGGAAGTCGAGCATCTCTCTAATGAGGAAAGGCTGAGGGTCTCTTGAGCTTGGAGAAAAGGAGACTGAGGGGTGACCTCATGAATGTTGATAAATGTGTGAAGGGTGGGTGTCAGGAGGATGGAGCCAGGCTCTGCTCAGTGGCATCTAGTGATAGGACAAGGGGC
>JAOXOE010032253.1:0-11192 GCA_028565055.1 Phoeniculus purpureus
GTTAGATTTTTCTTCTGGATATTGGGGTCTCTGGCACAAAAGCTTCCTTAGAATAGAACAGCTCCTAAAAGACACAAACTACAGGGACAGGTAAACACCAGAGGCAACAAACCTCTGAGCCTCTAGGAATACCGCATGGGGGTTATTTGGTTTGTGTTTTACTTGTTTGCAAAGATCTGTTTACACACACACACCTCCAGGGATGGCAACTCCACCACCTACCTGTGCAGCCTGTTCCAGTGCCCAGCCACTCTCTCAGGAAACAACTTCTTCCTAAAATCCAATCTAAACCTTCCCTGATGCAACTTGAGGCCATTTCCCCATGTCCTATCACTAGCAATTTGGAAGAGGAGACAAAGACCAGTCTCACTACAACCTCCTTTTAAGTAGTTGTAGAGAGCAATAAGTTCTCCTCTCAGCCTCCTCAAGACTGAACAACTCCACTTCCCCCAGCCGCTCTTCACAGGGCCGGTTCTCCAGCTCTCTCCCCAGCCTTGTTGCCTTTCTCTGGACCCTTCCTACACAAGAGGAAGCATCCAACCCAAGACAAATACTGTCTCTGACATATCTGTTACAGACTCAACCCTCAAAACCGTCACAATACGCCAGGACGAAGCACATCATTAAGTTCTTCACCCACAGGACACACACCTCTGTCCCAAAGGAGCACAGAATGAAGCACAAGTTGCGCTGGGTGGGGATCAAGTGGTTTCCTCTTCAAGTGATCTCATACCACACGAGACTCCATTAAACCTCTTTACACACAGCTGCACTGTTCGGGGCTTTTCTGAGCAATGTTACATACAAACCTCGGCTACACTAAACCTATCCAGGCCAGGCCATGCAGACAGGCCTGCCCGAGAACCACAGGGGAAGGATCCCCGTGAGGGTCGCCGAGAGCCCTGCGGAGCCTCCCGAAGAGGAAAACCACGCCGCTCCTTCTCCCCTGCGGGTGACACCGCACCCCGAGCGCCTAACCCAGCCGCAACAGCCCTGGCATCACCCCTCCCAGCCAGAAGCCCCTCTACATACGGGCAGTTGAACAGCAAAACTCAACAGAGCTCTCCGCTGCAGCAGCGGCCTCCAAGGGCCCCTCCGGCACCAGCTCCAGCGGCCTCCGCGCTGCGGGTTCTGCGCAAACCGCGCCCGAGACACTCCCCACAGCCCCACGCCCCTGCCTCACCCGGTCCTGCGGCCCACACACCGCGGGGAGAAGGACGCCAAGCCTGAGCCGGGGGAAGGGACGGAGGGCCACGGAGCCGCCTCACCGCAGGGACGGAACCCGACCGGTGCCGCAGGCGCCTCAGCGTCCGGCGCCGCCTCTAACGGCCTCTTCCGCTCACGTGACGCCCCACCGCGCGGGCGGGCGGGAGAGGCCGAGGAGCGCGCGCAGCGTCCCCTGGCAGAGGAGAGGGGAAATGGCCGCGCGCGGAGCAAGGGCGGGAATGGGCCGCGGGCGGAGCCTTGGACACTTCCAGGGGTGGAGCAGCCACAACGTCCTGAGCAACCTGTTCCAGTGCCTCAGTAACTTCACAGGTTGGACTTTATGGATAAAATCTTATCTAAATATCCTCTCTCCTAGCTTGAAACCATCCCCCTTGTCCTATTCCTAGAGCTCCTGCTAAAATGTTCCTCTCAGGTACTGGAAGGCTGCTGTCAGGTCACAGAATCACAGAATTATTGAGGCTGGAGAAGACCTCTAAGATCATCCAGCCCAGCCCAGGTTCTAACATCACCACACCAGCCAAACCAGGGCACTAAGGGCCACAGCCAGGCTGTCCTTCAACACTTCCAGGGATGAGGACTTCACCACTGCTCTGGGCAGTGCAGTCCAGGGTCTGATAACCCTTTCCCTGAGGAAGGATGTTACCTTTCCTAACATGCAACCTAACCCTCCTCTGGCAGCTTCAGCCCCTGCCCTCTCATCCTGATCCTAGTTGCCTGGGAGAAGTGCCTGACCCCCACCTGACTACAACCTCCTTTAGGGAGTTGTACAGAGAAAGAAGGTGTCCCCCGAGCCTTCTCTGGGCTAAACAACTCCAGCTCCCTCAGCCTCTCCTCATCAGACT
Source organism: Phoeniculus purpureus (assembly GCA_028565055.1). Lineage (NCBI taxonomy): Eukaryota > Metazoa > Chordata > Aves > Bucerotiformes > Phoeniculidae > Phoeniculus > Phoeniculus purpureus. The sequence continues at coordinate 2,070 of JAOXOE010032253.1, forward strand.
TTCCATCCAGTTCCTTCACCAGTCTTGTTGCTCCTCTGGATTCACCCTGGCACCTCAATGTCTAGATCCTGCTGTGGCAGGGGGATTGGTCTAGATGATCTTTCAAGATCCCTTCCAATCTTTAATGTTCTGTGATTCTGTGAAATTATGTCAAAGTTTGTCCATAGCTTCTCGTAGCTACTGCTGGTTTCAGTATGGACACTCCTTTAATAGAAGTTCTATCTGTTTAGCTCATTCTTAGCATTTTTCATGTAAATTAGTGCAGTATTTCTTGCATGCAGAGTTAGGGAAAGGCTGAAATCACTACAGATTATTCGAACTGTAGGATTTATTCACATTAATACATCCGTATACCTTAAAGGAGTGGTTGATAAGATTTATTAGCCGTGACCAATAAAGAACAACAGAAGACATCTTTTCCAAGTTATTGACAGAAATATAACAAGGGCAGTGTGGAGTCTGGCATCTGGGCAAGAACAACCCCAGGGACCAGGATAGGTTGGGGACTGACCTGTTGGAGAGAGGTATAGGAGAAAGGGACCTGGGGGTCTTGGTGGCCAGCAGGATGGCCAGGAGACAGCAATGTGCTCTTGTGGCCAAGAGGGCCAACAGCATCCTGTAGTGGATCAGAACTGGGGTAGTTAGCAGATCGGGAGAGGTTCTTCTCCCCCTCTACGCTGCACTAGTGAGACCACATCTGGAGTATTGTGTCCAGTTCTGGGCCCCTCAGTTCAAGAGGAACACAGAGCTGCTGGAGGGAGTCGAGCGTAGAGCAATTAGGATGATGAAGGAAGTGGAATACCTCCCTTATGAGAAAAGGCTGAGGGAGCTGGGTCTCTTGAGCTTGGAGGAGACTGAGGGATGACCTCATTAATGTTGATAAATATGTGAAGAGTGGGTGTCAGGAGGATGGAGCCAGGCTCTGCTCAGTGTTATCCAATGATAGGACAAGGGGCAACGGGTGTGAGCGGGAACATAGGAGGTTCCATATAAATATCAGAAGGAACTTCACAGTGAGGGTGATGGAGCCCTGGAAGGGGCTGCCCAGGGAGGTTGTGGAGTCTCCTTCTCTGGAAATGTTTAAAACCTGCCTGGACATGTTCCTGTGTGACTTGGTATAAGTGATCCTGCTCTTGGCTGGGGGATTGGACTAGATGATCTTTCGAGGTCACTTCCAATTCCTAATGTTCTGTGAATCTGTGGTGACTACTCAATTCAGCCACAAAATCCACCTGTCTCTGGCTAGACCTATAAAGACTGGACAAGGCAGCCATAAAAGATTGGACAGGGTTTCATTAAGCTTTTGTTGATGGTGGTGAAAGCCCTTCTAGTTTCCTGTCTTTAGCTGTTAAATTTGCTTCGTAGCAAAAACCCCAAACGCGCCATTTATTAACGATAAAATGTGGCTGCATATGTTAAAGTGGACACGGGTTCACCGTAGAGAATACACAGTGCTAGTCTCTCCTACTTTGTTTTCCCATTGTTGCTTTTTAGAAAAGGACTATGACCAAAGATTGAACAGAAAGGACTTTTAAGAACTTTACTGTATTAAACTCATGACAATTATTTGTAATTGGAGGGAAAGGCTGATGAGGGGAGGCTGAAGGAGCTGGAGGTGTTTAGCCTGGAGAAAACGAGACTCAGGGGGGACCTTCTCCTTCTCTACAATACCTGAAGGGAGGTTGTAGTCAGGTGGGGGTCAGGCTCTTCTTCCAGGCAACTAGCAACAGGATGAGAGGGAGGGCCTGAAGCTGCCAGGGGAGGGTTAGGTTGGATGTTAGGAAGCCCTTCCTCATGGAAAGGGTGATCAGACACTGCAGTGGACTGCCCAGGGAGGTAGTGGAGTCCCCATCCCTGCAGGTTTTTAAGGACAGCCTGGCTGTGGCCCTTACTGCCCTGGTTTGGCTGATGTGATGTTACGTCCTGGGCTAGATGATCTTAGAGGTCTTTTCCAGCCTCAGTAACTTGGTGAATAATTTTCTAAGACAATATCCCAAACAGTGGAAAGGCCAAAGGGAGTGCTAGATGTTCTGAGGGAAAAAAATAATTGTATCTGCATAGATGAAAAGTTGGTCCCTTGATACTTGAGTGTGAAACTCTGATTTATGAGGATAAGAGTTTGATCCTTGTTTTAACGTAGGTGTGATCTCTTTAATGGAGTTAAAATGGAGATGTACATCATTCTCAGACAGAACTCATTTGGTTACTTTCTTTTTTCTTCTTCCAGGGTATAAAAGCGACCTGTTAATGCTATTACTGCTTTAAAAATGTTTCTAGCTATTAGTGAAAGGCAATTTGTACCTTTAAGGCCTGGAGAATCAATCTTATGAGGAGAGATTGAGAGAGTTGGGGCTTTTTATAGTTTGAAGAAGAGGAGGCTAAAGGGAAACTTCATTGCTCTCTACAACTATCTGAAAGGACATTGGAGAGATGTTGGTGCTGATCTGTTCTCACAGGTCATTAGGGGCAGAACCAGATGGAAGGGTTAAAGTTCCAACAGGGGAGGGTTAGATTGGACATCAGGAAGAAATTCTTCATAGAGAGAGTGGTCAGGCATTGGACTGGGCTGGCCAGGGTGGTGGTTGAGTCCCCATCCCTGGATGTGTTTAAAAGTCGCTTAGATGTGGTGTTGGGGGATCTGGTCTAGGGGTGAACTTGTAGAGTAGGGTTGATGGGTGGACTCGGTGATCCCAGGTGTCCTTTGCAATCTGAATGATTCTGTGATTCTACGAACAAATGCTGAGCTCTACTTACTTCATCAGTCACCACTGACCATGAGAATGACTAACTGAAAGTCTCATATGTTGGTAAATGTTTGCCAGAGTGAGGTCCTCCTGATACATATGAACAAATGATCAGTTGTATACACAAAGAGTATGTTCCATTTTTCAATTACATTTAAAATTTAAAAGCAGATGCTGCAGTTCCTGTGTGACTGGATCTAGGCAACCCTGCTGTGGTGGGGGAATTGGACTAGATGATCTTTCGAGGTCTCTTCCAACCCCTAATGTTCTGTGATGCTGTGGTATCACCTACTATCCTTTTGATGAGATAATCTGTGAAATGCTGGTCAGTGAAAGGCGACCATTCACCTTAACATGAGAAAGCCCATCTTTAGGACAAAGGACACAAGGAAAGACATAAAAGGTTGAAAGCATAGAAGCATATCCTCATAAGAACTAAGCAATCCCTATTGTTGGACGACCAGATTGAATCATCGTTTAGGTAGGTGTCATCAAAGTTCACAATCTTCAAGTCCTTCTTAAGGTAGGTTTCGTTCAGTTTGTTGAGCGTCCGAGCAAAGGTATATTTAGACGCACAGCTATATGCCTCTAGACTGTAGACTCTGTGGAAGTGCATATCAAAATACGGGTTATCCTGAAAGAAAAAAAAGCAGAGAAAGAGTGAAATTACTACACACACTGCAAATGTTAGAACAACAGTCGACTTCTGCCGCTGTGCTTTAAAAGCTGATAGAATCCTGATACAAGCCAGGATGCCATTGGCCTTTTGTGCCACCTAGGCACACTGCTGACTTCTCTTTAACTGGTTGTCAACCAGTACCACACAGAACCACAGAACATTAGAGATTGGAAAGGACCTTGAAAGATCATCTAGTACAATCCCCCATGTCCCTCTCTGCCAGGCTGCTCTTCAAAAGAAGACCAAAGATATTCAATATAAAGTCCTCATCGTGGGAGCATCTTAGACCTTTCTAATAAACATTAGTTCTGTTCCTTTTTGTTCCCTATATTTTCTCTGCAAATTTTTCCCATGTCCAAATACAGGTTTTCTTACTGTACCCAGAACATTAACTTGACTAGATGTAGTAGCAGGTCCTAAAGAGAAAAAAACTATCATTTGTCAGTCACACTGCTCTGGTAAAAATCATTTCAGCAGCCTTTATGGGTCCCTACACTTCTCTGCTTCTACTAATGTGCTTAAGTACATGACTGATTACCTGGGGCTAATTACCTTAATTCACATTAAGTCAGTAACGAAACTTCCTTTGGTTTTTGTGGGCTCCAGAGTAGCCATTCCTGGCACAGTAGGACAATCACAGAATCACAAAACGTTACGGATTGGAAGGGATGTCCAAAGATCGTCCAGTCCAATCCCCCCACGACAGCAGATCAAGTCACACAGGAACATGTACACGCAGATTTTAAATGTCTCCAAAGAAGGAAACTCCACAACTTCCCTGGGCAGCCCCTTCCAGGGCTCCATCATCCTTACTGGGAAGAGGTTCCTTCTCATATTGATGTGAAATCTCCTATATTCCAGCTCACACTTGTTGCCCCTTGTCCTATCGTTAGATACCCCTGAGCAGAGCCTGGCTCCATCTCCATTGTCTTTGTGGCTCTACGCTGGACTCTCTCAAGCAGCTCTGTGTCCTTCTGGAACTGAGAGGCCCAGAACTGGACACAATATTACAGATGCAGTCTCACCAGGGGGAGGAGAACCTCTCACTCTACTCACCACCCCTGTTCTGATCCACCTCAGGATGCCATTGGCCTTCTTGGCCACAAGGGCATATTGCAGTTCCAATGAACAAATGAGAAAACATAGAGCTTGTCCCTCAGATCTCAGCCAGATTGATTAAGAATATTACAACAAACAGGAAAAATCTATCCTTTCTCCTTGCCCCGCAGCAGTGATACAGAGCCCCTCACATGCAATACGGAGCCTTTCTCATGCCATAACCCCAAAATACCTGCAAGTTCTATTTATCTTGGTTTCTACATAACTTTCAGATACTGCATTTTAATAATTGTTTCCCAAATCACAAGTAAAGTCAACTCTGGCTGTATTTAATAACACCCAGAACTTACAGCATCCGCTTCTTTTCCATCAATCATCTCCAAGTCTTTCAGAAACCACTTTTCAACAATCTCATATTTCTCCTCTTGCTCCACTCGCAAGTGTTTAACCATACAGATTTCAACTTCCTTGCTTCTACTCACTGAAAGAAAACAATTCTTTAGATAGACAGGTACTTTCCAAAAGTTCCAATAATAAAAGCATTCATCAAACTACATTAGAGAGAACAACTTAAACGATGATGGGCAGAGCAGTACTGAATCACAGAATCAGAGAATCACAGAATCATTAGGGATTGGAAGGGACCTCGAAAGATCATCTAGTCCAATCTCCCTACCAGAGCAGGATCACCTAGACCAAGTCGCACAGGAACATATCCAGGCAGGTTTTAAACATCCTCCACAACCCCACTGGGCAGCCCATTCCAGTGCTCCATCACCCTCACTGTGAAGAAGTTCCTTCTGATATTTATATGGAACCTTTGCCCAGGTTGTAGAAACAGCACCACCTTCTCTGTCTGTGAAACCATCAGCTTTTAGTAGATTTAGACTTTTAGAAAAGAAGGATTCAGGGACACCTTATTGTGACCTTTCAGTACTTAAAGCAGGCTCATAAAAAGGATGGGGACAGTCTTTTTAGCCAAGTCCGTTGCATCAGAACAAGTGGTGATGTGTTTAAACTAAAAGACAGTAAAATTAAATCCTACATCTACGGATGTTTTTACAACATGGGTGAAGAAACACTGGAACAGGTTGCCCAGAGAGGTGATAGGTGCCCCATCCCTGGAAACATTAAAGGTCAGGCTGGATGGGGCTTTGAACAACCTGATCTAATTGAAGATGTCCCTACTCACTACAGGAGGGCTGGACCAGATGACCTTTGAAGCTCCATACCATGATTCTAAGTTCTCTTCCAAAGCCATTTGCTTGGCCACTCAACAAGAATAGCATTGAAAATAATTCTTAAAGCTTCAGGTTGTCTTGGTAGAAATCACTGTTGTCCAATATAGGCAGGAAATGAGAATAAAAAGAGAATGAAGACGCTCTTTGCAACAACTACCATTATTAATTGATTACACTGAGTGCTGCATATGAGACTGGAGTTCTGTAGCACACAACGATGAGCGTGAAAAGCACCAGAGAGCCTGAACAGTCTCCTATACATCCACAGAATCACAGAACATTAGGGATTGGAAGGGACCTTGAAATATCATCTAGTCCAATTCACTTGCCGCAGCAGGATCACCTAGACCAAGCACACAGAAACATATCCAGGTGTGTTTTAAATGTCTCCAGGGAAGGAGACTCCACAACGTCCCCGGGCAGCCTGTTCCAATGCTGTCACCCTCACTGTGAAAAAGATCCTTCTCATATTTATGTGGAACCTCCTGTGCTCCAGGTGACACCCCTTGTCCTATCATTAGATGACACTTAGCAGAGCCTGGCTCCATCCTCCTGACGCCCATCCTGCACTTCTCTTACACTCAGTTAACAGAGTTAAAGAAAATGCACTGTTTTACACAGGACATGAGCTCAGATCTACCCTTTCTTGGGGAGAATGCAGCAGTGGCAGAGCATTCATAGAGCACAAATTGTTTCTGAAGGTCTTCTATAGACTGCTTTTTCAGTCCCTTGTATAATACAATGTTATCCCTACCCTTCTACTTAGTCTGCAGTGAAAATCCCTGAGTGAGTTGCATTTCAGCTTTATGTTCTCCCAGGGTACACAAGAACCAGGACTAACTATGCTGTTAGTCCTTAGGGGACACCTCATCGCTCTCTACAACTGTCTGAAAGAACATTGGAGAGATGCTGGTGCTGGTCTCTTCTCACGGGTCATTAGTGACAGAACTAGAGGGAAAGGCTTCAAGCTTCAACAAGGGAGGGTTAGACTAGACATCAGGAAGAAACTTGTCACAGAGAGAGTGGTCAGGAACTGGAATGGGCTATCCTAGGGTGGTGGTTGAGTCCCCATCCCTGGATGTGTTTGAGAGATGCTTAGATGTGGTGTTGGGTGATCTGGTTTAGGGGTAACCTTGTAGAGTAGGGTTGAGGGTTGGACTCTATGATCTCAGGGGTATTTTCCAATCTGAATGATTCTATGATTCTGTTCTGAAAAGGAACGGAAGTAATGCTGGGTACCATAAGAAGCTTGTTCCGTGACCCACACTGAGAGTTTACTGCAGTGTGGATTCCAAAAGGTGCAGACTTCTGAAGTTCTGTGGATAGTTCTGACTGAGTTTTAATTCTTCTGTTGTTACGGTAATTTGAAACCGATGGGAAGCTACTGAGGTTGCACTGCAGGGATGAAGTTGTAGATAATGTATTTTGCTTCTACAGATTCACAGCAGATTACAGTAGCTGCTGGCAGCTGGATGCAACCCAGACTCATATTTCCACTCACCGCTTGCTTGATTATGCCTGAATATATTAAAGGAGTCTAATAAAACCTCCTGGACATGTTCCTGTGCGACTTGGGGGAGGTGATCCTGCTCTGGCAGGGGTATTGGACTAGATGATCTTTCGAGGTGCCTTCCAATCCCTGATGTTCTGTGATTCTGTGATCCCACTCTTAACACTCCACATAAATTTTCCTTTATATCTTCAGAGACTTTCAACAAATTAATGTGATTTGAGGCTTTTTCTTTAAAGGTTTGTTCTTCTCTACCTTAGAAAGGAATTTTTTTTAGTCAAGATACATAATGTGATTTCTCCTCTTGGGACCAGTGAAGTGTTTAGATCTACCACATATTTCTATGAACAGGTCTATAAACTATGAATTGGGTTGGTATCTCTGTGCATATGGAGGCTCTCTGACATACAAGAACCCATTTCTGAATGCTTTTACTCTCCTAAAATACAAATATTTTACTACAGTTATGCGAGACAGCTTGCGCAGTATTTCCAGCAATCTGTACAACAAATATTCTAGAGAATTCGGATGTTTAGGAAGATAAGATCACAAAGCACAGCTGACATCACCCTGTATTGAAGGCTAACTCGATCTGTGTCTCAAGAACACAGATCCTGCTCTGGCAGGAGGATTGGACTAGATTATCTTTTGAGGTCCCTTTAAATGTTCTGTGATTCTGTGGGTATTTATTTTTGAGGTCATTTTGAATGTAAAAAAAGGAAGCAAACTGGAAAAAGTCTTTACCTCAACCTAACTACTTCTCGATGAGAGCATCTCTCTTTCTGAGTTGTTAAATTTTACAAACAAATAAACAGCTTTGCTGAAACCTTGTTCTAAAACCATCACTGAATGGAAACCCCTGCAGACTTAGCAGAGACCCAGGACTCACAGCAATATTGTTTTACTCACAGTCCAAGCTAGTTACTAACTCAAACGGGTACTTATTCAAACCACACGTCTAGTTTATTGTTGCCAAAGTAATTGGGACAATCCATAGGGCATTAAACGAAGGCAAGAGATGAGGTAAAGGCTCTGAAAGTCACAAGTGCTTCCTGCAATCTTAATGTCTGGAAAAGCTGGTTAGAACCACAGCGGGACACTGATCGTTTAATGGCCACAACCTTTCCGCATCTCTGGTCCCGGTGTCGCGTTCCTCGCTCGTACACATCAAACCCCAACCCCGTACCAGCCCCAAACCGGAGGAATACCCAGATTTCGTGGCTGCCAGCAGTGGGGACACCGAGCCGCGCTACGTTCTGTGCTGGGGAGCTGATGGAGTGCCGAGCCGCTGTCCGGACCGGGAAGCCCTGGCTCCACTCCCTCATCTCCTCCCGGCACTCGCTTTCCTCCTCCCGGTACTCGCCTTCTTCCTCCCGGTACTCGCCTTCTTCCTCCCGGTACTCGCCTTCTTCTTCCCGGTACTCGCCTTCCTCCTCCCGGTACTTGCCTCCCGCCATACTCCTCCCCATACTCGCCTCGCTCCTCCCGATGCTCGACTCCGTCCCCGAAGTAATCGCCTCCTGCCGGGACTCTTCGCCTGGTACTCGCCTCCCTCCTACCGGTACTCGCCCTCCCGGTACTCGCCCCGCTCCAGTGCTGTCCGGTACCTGCGGCGCACAGGTAGCAGCGCTCGGCTCCGGATCCCTCTACCTCGATGAACTCGTGCAACCTCTGCCTCCGGGGTCCGAACAGCCTCTTCGCTAGCTCCTCCTTCACCAGCGAGGACATGGCCGCTCCCCGCCGCGGAGCCGCTCAGCGCCGGCCACCGGTCCCCCGCGTCCCGCACCCGCGGGGCTCCGCAGCGGCGGCCGCCCTTTGCCACCCAGCCCCGGGCAGGAGGGGTCCTGGAGCCACCAACACCCCAGACCACCGGCTCCCAGCCCCTTCCTG
>JAOXOE010032254.1:0-11191 GCA_028565055.1 Phoeniculus purpureus
GGCAGCCCCTTCCAGTGCTCTGTCACCCTCACTGGGAAGAAGTTCCTTCTCATACTGATGTGGAACCTCCTGTGTTCTATCACCCATTGCCCCTTGTCCTATCACTAGATGACATTGAGAAGAGGCTGGTTCCATCCTCCTGATGCCCACCCTTCACATGTTTATAAACATTAATGAGGTCTTGCAGACAAGAAGGCCAACAGCATCCTGGGGTGGATCAGAAAGGAGATGGTTAGTAGATGGAGAGTTTCTCCTTTCCGTCTACTGTGCCCTGGTGAGACCACATTTGGAATCTTGTGTCCAGTTCTGTGCTCCTCAGTTCCAGAAGGACACAGAACTGCTGGAGAGAGTCCAGCACAGAGCCACAAAGGTGATGAAGGGAATGGAGCATCTCCCTGATGAGGAAAGACTGAGGGATCTGGGTCTCTTTAGCATCAGCATCTCATTATTTAATATATATTCCACCAGAACAACCAAAGCATTAAAGGCAGAAATACATGTATGGTTGTGACAGAAAGCAGGAACACTGAGTTTATTAACTGACAGTTAAAATTAGCTATGTTAGCCTCTTCTGTGAAGAAACTGTGTTTCTTAATACATAGCCATTTTCCACCAGTGGAACTACTAAATTTAAAGTGTTATTTACATGAAAACTAAGATAAATCTGGTTGATATTTATGGCCATATGAGCTAAAAAAATCAATATTTAAAATACACTAAAGCAATTATCTCATTTTATACAGACCTGCTAAAAAGTTCTTTCAGTAAAAAATAGGAAGTCAAGATTTTAAACTGTTACTATTCTATTTTTCTACTTAATTCTCTTCTCTTCAAACTTTGAGTCAAGCAATTAAAACATTATCAGAGTGTCATAGTATCAGGGGGGTTGGACTAGATTTTTTGAAGTCACTTTCAATCCCTTACATTTTATGATTCATAGAATTATTGAGGCTGAAAAAGCCCTCTGAGATCATCCGGCCCAGCCTATGACCTAACATCACCATATCTGCCAGACCAAGGCACTACGTGCCACAGCCAGTCTGTCCTTAAACACCTCCAAGGATGGGACTCCACCAGTGCCCTGGGCAGTCCATTCCAATGTCTGGCCACCCTTTCCATAAGGGTGGAATACCCAACTAACTCTCCCCTGGTGCAGTGCAAAGGAACTGAATAACTGTCTCAGCAATGAAAGTCTGTTAGTAGTAATTTACGCGTGTAAAGGTATTATCTGATATATCTTATCATGGTTCTGTCTCTTACGGACTGAGAAACTGTTGAGTGAGAGAAATTGATAAGAAATGGAATTTCTCTCAGTTGAGAAACTGAGAGAAAGAATTGACAAGACTGCTATTCTATACTGTGACAAATTTTGATTCTCAGTATTAAGTTACAGACATGTCTGTTTAAGTATAGACATATTTTTAAAACCACTTATCTCTGTTTTTCAAGTAAGTGAAATTAGAAGTTCATCTAGGCTATTTCTGCCTGACAACAGGACAGCAGCACAGATATATTTGAAGCACGATAGGGAAGAAAGAGTTCTTTGTGCATTCATGAAGAGTCTCACCAGGTACTTTTGACATAGATAATATTTGCTTTACACAGCAGCATTTAAATAATATAGAATAAATTTCTCTACTGGTCAGGAAACCCTGCATTTAACTCCTATTGTTTAAACCCTAAACAATATTCTTTATATAAACCCAGGATAATGTATGAGCATGCTTTTATGGGTTTTCTTCAAATTTTATGGAGAACACAAGGAACAGAGAAACATGGCCATTACCTTATCTAACCCCTTACCTCACCTTCAAGACAGAGAAGAAAAAGCATCTGCTCTGCTGACTGACCTCTCCTCAACAGGGGGATGTTCCACTCCCTTCACCATCTTTGTGGTTCTGCACTGGACTCTCTCCAGCAGTTCTGTGTCCTTCTGGAACCAAGAGGCCCAGAACTGGACACAACATTCCAGACACGGTCCCACCAGGGCAGAGTAGAGGAGGAGGAGAAACTCTCTCGATCTGGAACCACCTCCCTTCTGATCCACCCCAGGATGCCACTGGCTTTCTTGGCCACAAGACTTCATGTATTATTCTGTCTCTAGTCTAGTAAAGCAAATAGACGTTCAGTATCCACATGGTAATAGATGCGTGTGCAGATGGTCTGAATCCTGCAAGCACTGGGATCTGCACTTTCAGCATAGGGCTTCCACTCTGCTCAGGGACTAACCGCCTGAGCACCATGGATAATGTGTGTGGAGAAGTAATTTTAACAAGTTTCCTTAGTAATTGGAATCTCCACAGTTCCCACAGTAATTGAGATCTGCAGGCTGCTAACGCATTTAGAGACAGAAAATAAGTAGGGCATAACTGCGAAAGACTATGGAAATTAAAACAGTACAGTAAAATGAAAACTCATGTATGTATCTCCTCCCCTCAATGCTACTCGCTTTGAAGTTGTCAAAAGAATTTTTGCTCCTTCCCCTGATCTCATCATTCCTTCCCTTTGAATTCCCTTTAATGCACCAAAAGCCCATTTTCCTCCTAACACGTCAAGCTCAGTCACTGAGTTGCTAACTAATAAAATTCTTCTCATTTTACTTGCCCACTAGATCACAGAATCATAGAACATTAGGGATTAGAAGGGACCTTGAAAGATCATCCAGTCCATTCTGTCTCCCATGTTGTCCTTTGCAGATTGGAGACATCTTGATCATAAAGTATAAAGGCAGTTGCTTTCTCTCTGCAAAACTGTTTTAAATTTCCTTGCCATTGTAGTGTAGCCAAGGAGCAATTAATGAGTAGACAAATGCTGAACAAAATAATTTACCTTTATCTATTGAATAGAACAGGGAAATGTACTGAAGGGGAAAGAGAAACAATCTCCTTAAAAAGCTCCAGGTACTACCATGAGAGAATCTTCTCACATTTTCCTTTGTTTCTTCCTTGTTGATAGCAGGTAACTGATATATTGTTAATCATCACAGAACCTTTAAGGTTGGAAGAGACCTACAAGATGATACAGTCCAACTATAAGCGCAACCCCACCCTTTTCCCCAGTGCCACATCTATATAGTTTTTTAACACTTCCAGGGACAGCAACTCCCTCCTCTTCCTTGGCAGCCTATTCCAACACCTGACCACTCTGTCAGGGAAGACATTTTTCCCCTAACCCATCTAACCCTCCCCTGGCACAACTTGAGGCTGTTTCCTCTAGTTCTATCTCTGGTGACTTGGATGAGGAGACCGACCCCCACCTCACTACATCCTCCTTTCAGGTAGCTGCAGAGAGGAATAAGGTCTCCCCTCAGCCTCCTTTCCTACAGACTAAACAACTCCAGTTCCCTCAGCCACTTCTCATAAGACCTGCCCTCCAGCCCTGTTTCTTTCAAAGAGAAGAAACCCAGCACTACATCCTCAGCTTTAAATAGCCAAGCGTATTTTGCAGAAGGTACCATTTGCTAACATAACCTGCATGCTGCTCACCACAGGTTACATGATGACACATCTTCCCCCTGTTTCCCATAAGTGGAGCTGCTGCTGGGAATCACTGGCTGCTTGATGACTACCTACATTATAGAACAAACTCCTCTGACCTAGTTGTGAAACCAAGCAGGCTGCTCTGATCAGGGAAGAGAAAAGGGCACCCTTCTTTTCTTGATTTGCCCATTTGCTTTTCTTTTTGTTTCCACCACAGGCAGACAAGTTGCTTTTCTTGAAATAGTCCAGTAGTGAGGACACAGAAAAATTACTCAAACCGAGTATCAGTGGGAAAACGCTTATTCTTTTTAACCACACGAGTCCACACTTGATCCACTGTGGTGAGGTTTGCTTATTTTAAATTATTTAAAATTCATTATTTATTTGTTTTAAATTTAAGAAGTACATATTTACTAACTCATAGTGACCGTTACTCCCTCCCTAAAAGGGAGGTATTTGCTTTTCTCCTGGAAATTTTAGTATGCTAGACAAGCATGAAGGTGCTTGGGGATAGTCCAACAACAGAGATCGGTTCAACCCTCAGAAACAGCAAAGACTCTGATATGAATCTAAACATCTCTGTTGAATTTTCTAGCCATTTTTCTGTTGAATAGAGAAGCTTAATTGATTATTTTTGTTTTTAATGGAATTCAGTCTTAGTTTTGGTGCACAACTTTGTAAAGTAGTAGAATATGAGCTACGGTTGTGGTTATGACTCAGAACTAAGCAGATGCTTTCTCAGAGACCCTATTACATGTCAGACATAGGAAATGTTGAACTCTTCAGCATTTCTTTAACACCTCCTTTAGCTGTTCTACGACTTTGTAGACTCCATACTTCAGTGTCTACATTTTCCTGTGCAGAGAAAGAAGTGGGTGTTGCATTTATGCTTAATATCTCTGTGCCTGGAGTTAGTTTCTTGTCCACTAAAGAGGTTTGGAATGCAATATATTAAATACAAATATAATATTTATTGAGGTTTTTTTATAAATGTTATATATATATATATGAATGTGTTTATTATATATGAGATCTAATAAAAGGATAAATCATGGAAGAATAACACATTCTTCTCTAGGATTGATTAGGAAGTTAGTTTGCCACAGCTCAGGTATAATAGTGTACAGCACTTTCCTATCAAAACAGATTTTGATGTCAAATTTCTTGTAGATATTTCTTTTCCTTTGCATTTAAAAAGTGGATTTCAGTCTTGTATCACCTATCCATACAACAGAAAAATACTAGATCTGATAAATCTGCCTAGAAAGGCGGAGGTTAATCTGTTTGATGTTGAGTAATGCAGCACTAGAGAAAGGTCTTCCTTCAAGAGAGATTATTACTGCAAGGAAGCAAAGAGATTTCTTTTGGAAATCCCTGATTTTCTAAAGAAAGGCCAGTAAGCTACAGAGACAAATCTGGACTGCAAGACAGCCACAGGAAGTGTAGTAATCTAGAGCTCTAAATCTGGCGGCTTCTATTTCTACATACATAACCAACATAATGCTCCTATGGCTGCAGCAAGGCCCATGGGGCTTCCTCTCTTCTTCGCATAATTTTTCTTTATTAAGACTTACAATATTTATCAGATGTATTAAAATGGTAACTGTGAAGAGCTCATTAATAGCTCACTAGAGTGATGTTCTGGGAGAATTTAGAAGAATTATTATTTATTACGGTGATGAAAAATCCTTGATAATGCAATTTATGGAAGAGTTAAACGTTGTCTCCGGGTGGTGGGTAAAAAACAGTGGCAATAATTAAATCCGAAGGATAGCTATCAGAAAACTTAACAAGTTGGGTAATTTGCAGCTTCTTGTTAAGTGAAACCCTTGATTAATATTTCCCAGTTAGCTGCCAAGAACATTTATAAGGTTCATTAAGAGACCCTATTCAGAATTGGATACACTGATAAGTAAACTGGACAGAAGGGTATAAACTACTGTTTCTTTTTAATTCTTATTTTGTATTTTAGTATCAAAAACCAGATGCTAGCAACAATGCCATACATTTCTGAAAAGTTACAACAGCTAGGGAATAGGTATCATGAGATTGTCTAGCTGCCACGTCATAGAATCCATAGGTTGGAAGGTACCTCCAAAGGTCACAGTATCACAGTACAGTACGTCCCCTAGTCCAACCCCTCTACAACAAGCAGGGCCGTCACTCACCAGACCAGATTGTCCAGAGCCCCATCCAGCCTGACCTTGAATGGCTCCAGGGATGGATGCTCTACTATCTCTCTAGGCAGCCTGTTCCAGGGATCCATCACCCTCAGATTCAAGATCTTTTTCCTGATATCTGACCTAAATCTCTCCTTTTCCATGACCCTTCATCCTATCATTCCCTGCTCTATTGAACAGTCTTCCCCAGCCTTCTGACAGGCCCCCTTCAGGGATTGAGGTCCGTCCCTCTGGAGCCACCTTCTCTTCAGGCTGAACAACCTCAAATCTCTCAGCCTGACCTCATCAGACCATGTCGTTGTTAGGCATCAGCATGGTCTTACTAAAAATATGCAAGCCTAAATAATGGTTCACTGGAAAGACTATCCCAAGGCAGTTAATAACCAGCAATATAAGAAAAGTCTAACTTGTTGTGATTAGCTTTAGAAATCAGACGTCCTACCTGATATGCAATAAGTGTGTTATAATTCCTCTGTCAGTGAATAAAAGAACTGATCTGGTTTGAAAACAAACATTCACAAAGCAGTTAAGGGTAGATTTCCATGATTTCAACTCTCTCATTACCACTGTTAATAATTTCAGCTCTAATTAGGTTTGTATTGATTTCAGGGTGAAAATCAACATCATGTCTTTCCTCTACATTTAGTTGAAACAAAAGGATAGAACATTATTTTCCTTGTATTCAAACTGCAGAAAGCTACTTATCTGTAGATAAACAAAGGCACATTTCTAAATGTCCTCTGTCAATGTCC
Source organism: Phoeniculus purpureus (assembly GCA_028565055.1). NCBI lineage: Eukaryota > Metazoa > Chordata > Aves > Bucerotiformes > Phoeniculidae > Phoeniculus > Phoeniculus purpureus. The sequence goes on from JAOXOE010032254.1 coordinate 6,412, forward strand.
CTGCTCACTGCAGGGAGGGTTGGACTAGATGACCGTCTCTTCCAACCCAATACATTGTGTGATTCACCTGTGCTAGAGATATAGTTTTAATGAAACTGTCTGCATTGATTTTAACAAGCATAACAGTAATTTTAGTATTTTGCTTTGAAAAGTAGAAGTTCTAATCGTTTTGTACTAAAAACAAATGCGAAATCATACAGTGAACTGCTTATGTGGTAAGAAATGGCTTTAGTCCAGAGCCTGTCTGAAACGAACAAGTTTTTATGCCAATGCAAAATTAATGAAAACCTGTAAAGGGAAGAGCTGCTTTGCTGCAGTTTAGTTCTGTTTCTATTCTTTGAAGGCTCTGAAAATAAGGGGTTTTTTGCCACAGGAAGCCATGCAAGTTTGCTGTCATGAAAGATGTGTTCAGGGGCTGGACCACCTCTGCTATGAGGATAGGCTGAGGGAGCTGATGTTGTTCAGCCTAGAAAAGATCCTGGAGGCCTTATAGCTGCCTTCCAATACCTGAAGGAAACCTATAGGAAAGCTGGAGAGGGGCTTTGCCCATGGACACTAGGACAAGGGAAAGGTTTTTAAAGGCTAGATTCAGACTAGATGTTAGGAAGAAATTCTTCACTACAAGGATGGAGAGACCCTGGAACCGATTGTCCAGAGAGGTTGTGGCTACCTCCTCCCTGGAAGTGTTCAAGGCCAGGTTGGATGAGGCCTTGAGCAACCAAGTCTAGTTGAGAGGCATCACAGCCCACGGCAGGGGAGGTTGGAGTAGATGATCTCTGAGATTCCTTCCAACCCGAGCTGTTCTATAATTCAATGTTTGGAATGAACGTGGTGTTGTCATGCTACTAATTTAATTGAAGAGAGCTAAATATGAAGCCTGCACATTTTTGTGTGGTGTGTTCAAATCAAATTAAATTAATTAAAAGCAAACCTACAATTGAATTTGAAAGTTAAGCAAAAACTAAAGGAGCTAATAAGTGATTTCATATTATTAAGAGCCAATTATGTTTTCTTCTGAAAGCATATAATTGCAGCCTACAACAGCATTTCAACACCACACTGCTGCAAGGAAAACATGCTGCAGGTTTAGTCTGAAGTTAAGCCTCACAGGGCAGCAGGCAGCTGAGGTGGTTGAGTTGCCATGCCTGGATGTGTTTAAAGATCGTTTGGATGAGGTGTTGAGGGATCTGGTGAACTTGTAAGGTAGGGTAGATGGTTGGACTCGATGATCCCAGGGGTCTTTTCCAACCAGAGCGATTCTGCTTCTGATTCTGATATTGCAGTGGATGAGTATCAGGTATTTGTGCTGAAAGTGACCATGCGTTTTGTGTGCTGAGCTAAGACGCGTGTCTGCCTGTGCAAAGTTGTTGCTGTATTCCAGAGCCAACATTAAACTGAACAGCTGAACTGACTGCTGAAGGTTGTATGTCCTGCTGGCTGCAAATGGACTAGCAGTAATCACAGTCAAGACGTGGTTAAGAAGCTTCTGAACTGCTTGGCATGAAATCTCACCTGGTGGATCAGAGTAGCTGGGAACAGCACACACTGGTAGTCAAATGTGGATTCATCCCATGGAAAAATCTGGGCCACAGCAAACTCTCTATTAGGACAAGCTTTAAGGTTCTGCTGAGAAAGCCATCACAAGATGCTGTGAAGAAACCTGGTTTTCACATCAGTTACACATGAGGAGCTGTGGAAATGGAAAAAAAGTAGTTATAAAATCCAGATGTAAAACTCAGCCTTTGAGAGCACAGGAGTGACACAGCACGTGAAAAATTTGGTATGAAGCAGAACAAAGGGACTGAGTGTGTAACACACACTCCCTATCTCCAAGGACATCATTAAGAAGTTGTATAACAAAACTGAAAGCCTTGTACAACACATATCAAATCTGTGGATAATTGCCATTGCTACAGAGAACATGTAAGGCAGCATGATTTGCTTCATACTGGAGCTTTTCTGAGGCTTGTTTGCAGCAGAAAGTTCTCCCAATGCTATTGGGACAAGAAACAATCGCATATTTTTCTGTTCTTAGAGTACTAGTAAACAGCTCTGCAACTATTTATACTGTGCTTGAATGTGACTGAAGACCTTGCTCACCTTGTGGGAGAGGGAGGAAAATATTCTCCAGTTCAAGGCTATGAACCTTCCATTCTTGAAAACATGATGGTATTTGAGGCAGTATGAAAGAGGGACAGCCTTGGAGCTGATGAAGTGCAGTTCTAAAGGATTCACTTCCCATCTGAACAATAATTGTTTCAAAGGTTTGAGAGTATCTGCTGCACAAGTCTGCCAAGAAAAATATAGTGGAATTTAAAAAGTTGAAAGATTAGTTTTTTCATTTCATTGTAAGGAGGAAATCACTGACATATCAAATACAACAAAATCCTGTGAGTACGTTATATGTTGCACACAAATGCATCATGATTTATTGTATTCTCATGATTATAAGTAGTCTTTAGATATCTGCTTGACTTGGATAAAGAAAATAATGCAGATCTTCACAAAAGAACTAATACTTCCCTGGCTTCAACATTCTGTCTCCAGTCAGATACCATACTTCAGATAGTTCACATATGACGGTTACTTAAACCCTCAGAACTCACAAGTTCTGCTCGCTCTTCCTTAAAATGTGATGTTCTATTACCTTTCAGGCTGGAAAGCTTTGAAATTAACTATACAGTATCCTTCTGCTTTCTTTATTCAGTTAAGTCATTTTGACATTCCAGAAGGAAAAGGATTGGCATCACAGTACAACAGCATCACAGTACATTAGAGATTGGAAGAGACCTCGAAACATCATGTAGTCCAATCCCCCCACCAGAGCAGGACCACCTAGACCAAGTCGCACAGGAACATGTCCACGTGGGTTTTCAACGTCTCCAGACAAGGAGACTCCACAATCCCTTTGAGCAGCCTGTTCCAGTGCTCTGTCACCCTCACTGTGAAAAAGTTCCTTCTCATATTTATGTGGAACCTCTTACGTTCCAGCTCATACCCATTCCCCCTTGTGTAAAACTTGAATAACATCATATAAAGCATTCACATTTCTGACTACTTTTCTACATTGTGAGCAAAGTGACAGGATGTTCTTCCCCTCTAGTATGATCCTGCTTCAGCTGAAATTAATAATAAAACTTATGTAGCTCAGTGAGTGAACAAGTAATGCCTTTTTTTGATTTATCCTTTTTTCATTAGTCATAGAATCATAGAAATGTTATGGCTGGAAAGGACCACCAAGATCAGCAAGTTCAGCCCTCAGTCCATCAGCTCCCTAACTCCTAGACCGTGGCCTGAAGTGCTCTAGCTACTTGGTTTCTAAATACCTCCAGGGATGGGGACTCCATGACCTCCCTGGGTAGCCTGTTCCAGCATCCAACCACTCTCTCAGGGAAGAACATCATCCTAAGTTCCAATCTAAACCTTCCCTGATGCAACTTGAGGCCATTTGCCCTCATTAGAGTTAGTCATTTGGGAGAAGAGACCAGCACCAGCCTCGCTACAACCTCCTTTGAAGCCATTACATTTTGTACAGTCTTATTATTTCATCTGAATTCAAAGACTAGGGACCACACAAGTTCTTAAGAACAATATTCATTTTTAACAGAGTGGAAGTTTAACTTTGTTCGATTTTAATTTCACTGGAGGTCTGTAGACCTATTAATAACTTGTACAACAGTGTGTTAAGAGCAATAAAAACATCACTCTTTCACTTCTGCATTTTCACTAATGTTTACAATGGCATAAGCTATCAGGAAAGAGCTGCATGAGCAATTTCAGGAATAACAGAAATACTTTCCTTTAAAGCACCTGATACAGAGCTAAAATTCCAGTCTTATAATTTGAGATATATGTGGTCTTTCTGATTTCATTTGGTTTCAGTTCTCTTCAAAGAGGTACAAAGGAACCCCAGTCACAGAGTGGGGTTTCTCATTGGAGAACCTGTCAGATTCTGACAAGAGTCTCTGTCAAGCTCAATGTAGTTCTCTGACAGTAAAGAGAATTCCTGGCTTTGATCACAGACTGGTGGGATCTGGTAGTCAACAGCTTAAGTAAAGGGGAAAACATGCCTGGAGGGAAAAACAACTTTTAAAACCCAGCCTTTTCATATCTTGTCCTGGATGTGGATATGGTTTCAGTTTTCTTGTAGTGAAGTGACAGCTTTTAGGACGGCAGAGCTTGGTGGGGCTTTGTAGCCTGTACTTTCACAGAATCACTGAATTGTTGTTGTTGTTGGAAGAGACCTTGAAGATCATTAACACATTGATGCCAGGTCTTCATTAAATCATGTCCCTCAGCACCACATCTAAAATTGAGTCTCCTTCTCTGGAGATGTTCAAAACCTGTCTGAAAACATTCCTGTGAGACTTGGTCTAGGTGGTCCTGCTCTAGCAGGGGGATTGGACAAGATGATCTTTCCAGATCCCTTCCAACCTATAATGTTCCGTGATTCTTTTCTTAGGGTCTTTCTGCAGCTATCTTCTTGAATGGGGCTTGGATGTAATTTCACCCATTTTCTCATCTTTTCCTTCACAGAAATCTAGAATTTATTAGAAATCATGAGAAAGAAAAGTCCTAGAGGTGCATAGGAAAACCATTTGTATTTAGGACTATGCAACAGACAAGTGTTAAGAAAAAATTACAGGTTTGTGAATAAATCAGTTGCAATCAGTTTGAGAGAGTCCAGTGCAGATCCACAAAAATGATGAAGGGAGTGCAGCATCTCCCTGATGAGGAAAGGCTGAGGGAACTGGGTCTCCTCAGCTTGGAGAAAAGGAGA
>JAOXOE010032255.1:0-11190 GCA_028565055.1 Phoeniculus purpureus
CAGTGAAGTGATCCTGCTGTGGCAGGGGGATTGGACTAGATGATCTTTCAGGGTCCCTTCCAATCCCTGATGATTCTGTGACTCTATGTTACATTTTCCCCCATTCACACTTCTGACCATTTATTTTATGTCTTGGAGAAGCGTGACTGTAACTCAGAATAGCACAGAACATCTAACAGGAGTTGGCTTCAGACTCACAAAGATCCTGGTAGAAAAACAAAACAGTGGGATAAATGAAGCGTTATTTTAGCGATTTGAAATTTGGAGGACACAGGAAAGCTGATTCTGAAATCTGAGGAAGAAATACAGATGTTATCAGAGAACACTGCGCAAAAAAGAATAGTGGAGCTTCCGGGTCACACAGAAACAAGGTAAAATGTCCATCACTGCAGCAGTCACTAACATTTTTGGCACTTGTGACCTTAATTTTCGGAGACTTCAAATAGGATGATTTAGATTTTTTGGTAAAAACACAGCAGGCAGGTTATTAATTAAACAGTCATCTTTGGTTTCATTGGCTTACAGATTGTATAAATGTGTTTGTCCGTCAACAAAACTGCAAGGCTGAGTTCCTTCCTTCCGATAGTTATGACCTTTACCTCTCGTATAGTAGTAGTAGTCATTGTCGCTAACGTTAAGATGCAAAGACAACTTTTGACTTACAAATACTTCTCACGGGCATTTCCATCACAAGCAGAAATTCCTGTTGCCATAAACGGACATTATCAAAATAATATCGGTTAGCAAATCTAAAGGTTGATCTATCCGTACAAAAAGACTTTTACTTTACAAAAACTAAACATAAATACATTTATAGCATTCTTCCTTGAAGTTAAGAGAAGGAAAACAATTACCAATACAAGTATTTCCCTGTGAAATGTAATTACAGCTCAAAAGTCAGGATTTAACCTGCAAGTCACCTCAGGTGCCAATGTTTATAGTTTATCCAGAAAAACAAAAGCACTCCATATATTCCATACAAACCATTTGTGCAAGACAACCTTGATGAACGTACACATCAAATCACACAGATGCCTGCCAGGAAGATAATAGGACATACAGTACAGAGAAGTAAAGCAGAGTCAGATAATTTGACACCAAAAAGGAGCAATCATGCGGTTTGGCAAGGTGCAGGAAAGAACATTCCTTTGCCTGTCAGGGACAACTTGTTCAGGTTTTAGTGACATAAACAACTAGTTTAATTTCTGTCTTGTACAGAGCTAAGCAAATCTATACAGAATGGAATGCCCTGAAGCTACAAACACACAATGAGCTGAAGCTCAAAAAGATTTGTTCTTGTCACTACAGTTGCAAATAATATTGTAACCTGCCTTGTTAGTACATTTTTTTGTAGAATGTATCTGGAAGCGACACACAGCACCTTACCTGCCTGTTTTTCTTCTCCCATAACTTAGGTTCAGGCACATGAGAAGTAAGACCCTCTGTTCTTCCCCAGCACCCCTGCACAGGTAACTCTAGGCAGCAGGACAGATTTAGACACCTGTGACCCCAGCTGCCTTCACTCTCACGCCTGCATCCACTGATCTAAATTTAAGTACTGCTGCTGACTCGAGTGATATGGGATTGGGCTTTGTTACTTTCTGCCTTTGCTCAGGTATTATCTTTTGCAGGTCTCAGCTTGGAGATCCTAAATTGTTTGAAATGCATTTCATTCTGTGGACAAGGTAATTGTGAGTATCAATTGCATGGGAGGACTGAGGTTGTGCTTGTTCTTTTCATCACTCTGGCTTCCCACTTTGTTGTTGATACCCCTCTTGCTATGATGGCAAACTTTCAGTGCCAGAGACCACAGATATGAGCATGCTAGCTCTGCTTCAATCCAAATTCACTGCTGTTGGTGTCTGTCCTCCATCTTTTGTCTTCTGTAGGAGATGCTTGGCAAGGTGAACTCTAAATGAGTCATAAAGATAGCAGCGTGTCTAAGCTAAGTGAGTACATGTGCTCCTGGTGTCCTCAAGCACCCACTTGGTGTTCACTTTTATTGTTAGCACAATCAATGATAGGTGCAAGAATCTTCCTGAGCTTGATTGGCTTTTCCTCATTTTTCTCAAGGGGAATTCTAGTTTTCAAACTCTTTCCATCTCTGACCCCTCACTTACAAAATGAAGAGTATCGGTTTGCCAGATCAAACAACTAAACAACTACTGGAGTTCTGCCTGTTTACAGAGGAGGGAGCAGATGAGCTTTGCATTACAGTAGTCTTCCCTGTGACTCACTATACGTAACAGCACACTTTTCAACCCAAGCGATTTTCCCGTGTCTCTTAGAAGTTTGCAGTTTGTGTTAGGTGCAGTTATAAAAAAACCTGTAAAGCTTAAAAAGATGGAAAGTCGTACTCCCATGGCTCAAACCTCCAACAACCTAGGTGCGTGTGTTAACAAATCCTGTTACAGCCTGGCAGGTTTTACGAGACCAGGTTGTTTAACAATAAGAGAAAATGAGCATCTTTGTCATGATTTTCCTGGCACTTTTGCCTGCTGGAAGTTACTTATCTAAGATCTAAGTCTTTATTGAATGTCAGCATACTGACTTCACAGTTTCAGATACTCCTATCTCTTACAGAACACCTGTCTGTTTAAAAGTATTTGTCATGGTGCCTGCACATGTTCTTCTCTTGTGATGAAGGGGAGTTGTGTTTCCAGAATCTCTGGCACTGATTTGCAGATAAGAATATGGTAGAGAAAACCATGAGTCTAACTCTCCTTGCAGTGCCTCTAAATTAACTTAATTCCACCTTGTTCACAAGATCGGTCTCTTGTGTCTCAAACATATTTTACCTGAAACAGACTTGTGGAAAGTGTCAGTTAAGCAATGTCATTTCAGTGCAGCTATTGTAGCAGTGCATAAGCAACATCAAATTGTGAGCTGGGGATGAGCTTGCTTGGTCTGTTATGCAGTCAAAGAAAGCAAGAAATTCTTTCTGTACTCATATTTCAGTATGAAATTCACTGTACTCATATTTATTGCTTTTTCCCATTTGCAGCTTGCTTGGTAAGTGCCCTTGCATGAGATTATTGTCTGTTTTCCTCTTTTAAATACTTTGTGACAATTTCCCAGCAATAATAGCAAAATAGTCCATTGAAAAGCTCTTAGCATGGTCATTGTGTTTTCACAATGCCTAGCAAACAGAGATAAGGAAAAGGCACCTTCTTTGTCCTGACAAGCCACAGCTGCATTTTCATATTCTTGAACAAACAGAAATGAAACATTTCTCCCAACCAGAGATTAAAAAGAATGTTGTTCACTCCACAAGCAGAGCCAACGTAAGAGTATTTGTCAAAACTAGGAGGAAAATGAGGAGGAATAATGTCTTTGGAATGGAGTTCTTGTTCTGGTCTTTTGCTGGAGTTAAATGTTGCTCAGGATGTAACCTGAAATTAGAAGTTGTCCATCATTGGGTGCTATGGATCTATGCTTTCTGGTCCATCTCACATTAGTGGCTTTTTTTAGACCTAAAACAGGTGCCCTGCATATCCCACTAACTTTCAAACTTGGTTTTTTATTGTGTAATAGAACAGATACTGCTAAGGCTTGGAGTCGGTCTTCACAGTGCCTATCTTTTCCTCTCTCTGTAGTTATTCCTCACTGAAAGCCCTGTTTCTTTCATGAGGTGAAAAACAGCAATGACCTAATACCTAGCTTGTGTCCTGCAGTGTTTAAGTAGTCTGTGAAATTGAATATGCTTTAGAAAATAGCCTTCCAACTGTTTCAAGGCACCTAATAATAGGTGCATCCAGGAGAAGAACAGCACACGTGCCTCGTGTCAGTGGTCGTACTGTCAAAATGGACAGCGGCACACAAGGTCCAATCTCAGGAAACCAGTTCTACAAGCTGCTGATAGGTTTTCTTGTTCTTTTAATGTAGACCAAAGGCATAAATTGAATATTGTGATGGCCAGCGTGGGGTAAGAAGGCAGTTCCCTCACTGTCCTCATTGAGGACTGACCTGAGTATGTTTTGTGCTTGACTTCATGGCTTATTTACTTTTTTGGCACTAGGGTTGCATTTTCTGAGTGGTTAAATTTGTTAACATTGCTAGCTAGAGCTGTTGAGTGCCATTGTGCACTATTGTGGTCATACTGGCTCTCTGAGCAAAACTTTCTTGACTAGAAATAGCGCTGTTCTTATTCATCGCAAATCAGAACAGCCACCAGGCTTCCATTTAAAATTTCGCTGACTCTGAATCTGTATCTCAGTCTGGTTCAAGCCAAAGAACACTGTGTATATCGGCATTTCACAACTTAGTAACCAGCCTCAAGCATGATGGGTTCCCATAGGCAAAATACTGCAAGAAATCTAACAGGAAAATAGAAGAAAATAACGAGGATGTAAAAGATTGAAAGTATTTTCACGTGTCTCCTCACCACCTTTTTCCAGAGCTTTACATGCATTACATTCTTTGTGAAGCACTTACTCTGTTTTGCTAGTGAAGGGTATCATGACCATAACTTGTAAAATTACGTAGAAGGTTGGTTTTGTTCTTTTAGTTGTTAAATACTTCAGTGATAGTATTAACATAAACCACTGCAGGGCCCTGAGGTTCTGTCTTGTAACACAGACAGATGAAACTCTGATTTTTTTTATTTAATTTTTTTTTGTATCAACTTATTTATTAGCAATTCGGAGGTTTTGTTCTTCCTGATGGCAGATTTAAATGTGCCTCTGAATTTCCCTTGATCTGTAGAAGTAGCAAATAAAGGGATGCAAATCTAAGTACCTTTTTTTTCTGAAACAAGATCTTGATTATGCTTATATTCAAATTACAGAAAGAATTGTCAGTATTTTAATCTTTATGTTCTAATTTATTCAATTAATCTTGTTCATTCAGATCAACTTCACTTGGGTTTGGTAGTGTATTATCTATCATAGAAAGCCTTTGACAGACAAAATACTGCTTTAGCTCACCCAGTTTGAATTAAACATGGACTTGCTACATGGAACTGCATCTTTTCTTAATTTACTCATTCGGGTGACTGGCAGTTAGGAAAACTAATAAAAGTTGCTAGAACAAATGACAAGTATTTTATTTTTGCCTGGGGATATTCACCCAGAAGTTTAATGCCAAATAATTAGATGTTTGGTGGTTTTCAGTGGGTTTTTTTTTTTAACTTGAGGCATACCAGTGAAAATAATAAATAATTTCAGTGATACTCCAATAAGGAAACCTGAACCTTGTCTTCTGAATGGGCATTAGGTTGCTCCTAAGAGTCTTCCTAGATTTACTTTCTCAAGTTTTTATTTGAAGTGCAAAGCATGAAGTCCAAGGACGCATTCAGAACACATGGGTAGGAGGCTAAAAGATTTCTAGTTGTGAGTTGTGTTATAATCTCATTACAACCAAGAGAATAGTTAACAGTAGTTTAAACCTGATTCTGCATTTCCTATATTTCTAGTACCTCCCGGCAGTGTTCAGACTCCTTAAGCTTACCTTGGAGAATTCAGGTGACACTTACATCCTGATACCTGAATTGAAGCATTTGTAAACAGAAATACACTGCCTGCTATTTATTAACATCAAACATTTCTAGAGGGAAAACAATATTCCTAAACTTAACTTTGCCACAATAATACAGATTACTTTTTAATAAAACATTATAATAATGTTACATTAGCTGCAAGAAAAACGCTCATGAACTCAATAGAGGACCTGGTCAATTTGGCAAGGTTTGTTCAGACAGCTTGGTTATCTGAGTGCATTAACGCTGCACATCCAAATGCTCCTTGTTCTGCCTTTATACCTCTCCCTGTTGGAATCCAAGCCCTGGAGCCAAATAAGAAAATTTCCCCATCTCTTTGAAAGCCTTCGATCAAAGGGACAAGGTGATCTCTGAGAACAGAAAAGCAGACTTTGGTAAGATCTCACTCACTATTAAGAAACTGTGATTGGCAACACAACACATAGTTAAAGTGGAGCTAAGGCCAACTTGTGAAGTCCAGAGCTCAAAATTCATCTGTGACTAAAAGTGCTGTTGTGGTCCCTGGTGTTTGTGTTCAGATTCAGCCCTGCACTGAAACATGCAGATCTAGCTATTTCATGTATGGGATATAATGCTTACATATGATAAGAATCATTAAGCTTGTCTCTAAGCTGAAAGTAATCAGAGCCTCCCTGAACCCCACAAGCCGATTTGCTTTTGTTTCTGATCCATTGTCATCACTGTAATTGCTGTGGAAAACAAAGTTCACCTCTAATCAAATAGAACGGTGTTATTAGCTGGTTCAGAAAATTCAGGTATTAGAGACCCAGTGCTGTGTAGCTGAGTGCCCAGTGTTGGCTGCTTCAGTCAAACTGCTGTGAATCTGCGAAGAAAGCCATGTAAAGGTGTTTCTGTGTATGTAATAAGTGCACGGATTGGAAGTTTGCACTGCAGGTCTCCACAGCACTGCAAATTTTAGGCTCAGCTGAGAAGCTCTCATTGCATGAGAACACCCTTACCCCTCTACCTCATTGGTTCTACATTTTGCCATCTCATGTCTGGACACAGTTCAGTATTTCTTCTCTAGGACAAATAGGAAGTGGTCTACAGCCTCTTTTTCCTTTCCCGTGCTTCTCCATTTACCTGACTTTCCGATATAACTAATAGTTGGTAGGGACACACATGTCCCTCACAAAAGCAAAGCCGTGCTTAGACATGCATTCATTTAACACATGAGTTAGAGCTAGTGCCTGCTTACCACCCTGGTGTTTATCTCCTCTCTGCCAGTTACACCTGGTGGAATGGCACACGTGAACACTTCTCAGCCATGTCAGTGCAAAGTCTGATGGTTTCACATAAGCTGCTGTGCAAGGTGGTTTAATCTAAGCTGCAGGGTTTTGCAGGGACCAGAGAAAATGCCAGTATGTTCTCTTAGCAGCAGGGCACACGTTCAGGGGGTGCTCTACAGCTCGGAGCCATAGCACTGTGAATCTCTGATATCTTGTGTCTGTCTTTCACTGTTAAAAGTGTAGCTTGGCTCGCTGGCTGTGAAACAATTTATAATCAAATTTAGAAAACTTATGCTCTTAGAGAATCATTATAGGTGCATCTTCTATTTGAATCTCAGTAATGCATCAAAATATTCAAGTGCCGAGTGGTTAATAAACCAACAACAAAACTCAGAAAAATCATATAGCTTGCAATATACCATCTTTCTTCTGGTGGGATGAATAAGCCCAGCTTTACAGCAGCAGAGAATCCATCTTAATTTGATTTTTTGGATTAGATTTTATAGACCTGTGAAGAAGAAGGTGACATTTGCAGCCCAAAAGACACACTGACAGCAAAGAAACTAGTCATGCAGCGGCAGCATCCTGGCAAAGAAGAGAATATTCTCTAGCCTTACTACACTGGAAGGAGAAAGCAGTGCAAGCCTTATCATAGCAAAACTGCTGATGCTAGGACTTCAAATGAGCAGGTGTGCAGAGCAACTCACTGTATTTGAACAACTCAGGGAAACATTTCAGGATAGAGAGAGACAGAGGCAGTTTTCCAAAGGAAAAACATCCTTGCTGAAGGTTTCGTAATGCAGTCTGGCAATGCTGGGGCTAGGTTTTAGGTGCTTTTTTTCCTCTGGGGAAATTGTCCATGACTGGCAGCTAATGTTTTAAATGTTGAAAGAGCACCGCATGGGTCTTTCATTTCTGAAATGGGGCAGAAATCACAATGCTAACTGAGAGCCCAACTTCACAGATGTTGTTTCTTCCTAGATGTAGGTCACGAACTGAAATTTAACTAGATTCAAAGAGCTAACTGAGTAAAAGGGTCAGTGCTCAGGGCTCCACTGGTCATGGCAGCGTTATTGCAAGGTCAACAGTTGTAACAGGGTTGCTGACTTTTGAGTTAATGTTTCTTCAGCTAGTCATCTGAGTGCTGGACTCAGCCTGGGCTAGGTTTGACTAATATCGTGGTCATTATCGGTGTAGTTTGGTATATTTTTCTTCTGTAGGATCATCCTAGAACATTTAACAAACATGCAAGCCAGAAGGCAATTTTTTTTCCTTCCATAAAGACTAGTGGCATATAACTACACTGTTTTAGTTCTACGTGAGGGCTGCAGATATTTTCCAAGATCTCCCTTTATTACATGGTGAAAGGTTTCATTCAGCTAGGGAAAATGACCAGTCTTGGCAATTGCTTAAAGCACTGAGATCAAGGAAGAGCTGTCTTTACGTTTTTATCCTGCATCTCTACTGCTCATCCAGTAAGGGGAGTTGTAGGAACAATGCAGCCAGGGTCTCGCAACCTTAATCCTAAAGAAAAATACCCGTCATCTTTGCCTATGTACAATAGATCAAACATTAGGTGTTTCTCAGTGACTCATTCACCATGTACTGCTTTATTCTCAGTTTTGCAGATGCGAGAAGATCTGTCATGTTATTAGTACTTTCCAGGGTACTCACCCATTTTTGGAGCTTCTGTTGTCAGTCATTAGCAACTGAGTACATGACAGCTGGGCAATCCAGGTAAAGAGACATGAATATGGTTGAGAGGGAAGGTATAGGTTTGTTTAGCTTTTGATTATTCAGTGCAGTATTTTTAAACCGAACAGCAAGACAACAGCAAAGGGAAATTAAAATAACAGCCTGAATTTATTGACTCTGCATGATAACAGATATATTTTGCTGTGGATAAAAGAAAGTTTAGCCATCTATGCAGCATTCAGTTTCTCCTGTGCCACATACCTGTATATTGGTATTCATCTTCCTGACACATTTTGATCTATACCCTTGCTCTTTTCCATGGGAAGCTTTTTCCTTACTGTTTGTTTTTCTTACCGTAGCACTCTGTCAGGATCAGATCCTGTGACAGGTTGTCTGTGTGGGCTTGATTTTTTTTTTTTTTTCTTCGCTACCCCTGTGCTCACAAACACTTCTGTATTTATGGGGTAGCAGGACCACAAGGATTCGGGGAAAATGGCAGCAAATAGGCAACTTATATGCTGTAAGTTCAGCCAGTGCAAAGCTCTCTGTAGTACGTAGACATTATTATCAGGTTTATCCAATAACTTCCCTCTGATAATGTTTTTCTGGCTAGTTTGGTCGTTATCTTTGGTCCTCATGTCTCTTTATCTTAAACTGTGCAGTGTCATAGTGATCTTTCTCCCGTCTCTCATTAGGCATTTGTTAGACCAAGACATATTATCTTTCATTCACCAAGCTGGGCACCATAATCACAGAATCACATAATAAATAAACATAATCGCATATTAAATACAAAAATAAAATAACAAAATAAATAGTAAGTAAACAGGAAAGTAACTGGCCAGATCCTAAGAGTGTTTGACCTTTGTGTATAAGGGATTAATAAAAAGTTATGTGGGACCCACAGAACTGGATACTTGTGCTATGCTTTTTGCTTTAATGCCTTTTATAAACCTGCAACATGGTCAGCTGTGGTAGAGCTTCCTATTCTGCAGCAGGCTGTTACACTATCGCTGCCTCCACTGAAACTGTAGAGCAGAAGCAACCTCTAGAGCAGATAGAAAATACACAAAATCTGTATTTTATCAAGCTTTGGGTTTAGATGTGGATCCAGAACTTCACAGCTAGTGCTGCCTCTGAAATTGGCTTTTTCAGGTGCTTTGCTCAAAGCTTCCTCAAACCCTAAGGCCATGGTCATGAAAGTTAACATTTTGTAGAACATATTGGCTTCCATCTGTATTCCCCTTCTGCTTTTGTGTCTACTGGTTACATGAGCCTGAGATGCTGCTAAATCCAGATAAAAAAGCAGCAGAATTTTACTGAGATTAAGTTTGCCTGCTTCAGCGCGTGGTCAAAGGATGCATTAGTGGCCACGCTGGGGATAAATTTGTGTGGGTCTTACCACGCACAGAGTTGTTAGAGTCAGGAATTGTTTCAGTCACATTGGAACAGACAAATCTCGTTTTCAAAGAAGGGGTGAGGCAAAGGCAGAGTTTATTCTGGAAGCTTTACATGCCAGACTAGTGATAATGTCAGATCCTCCCCTTTGTTTAATCGAGAGGGTGAAATTATAGCATATATCACTGTGAACATGTTTACTTGTTTAGAGCTGCTTGGTCAGGTGGAACTGGGACAGAGTCACAAGGGATAACCACAGAAGAGCTGGCCTAGGAGCAGCCCCTATGGAGCTCTGCAAGCTTTGAACTGAAAAGGGAAAAAATGGGAGACTGGGCTGTCTCTGCCTCTGCAGGTGCAGGCAGGATCACCGCAGTTCTGCTTGAGGAGATGACGTAAGAAGATTCTTGCTGTGTGTATGTCGCACTCAGGAGCTACCTCATGTCTGTCTGCCTGAGATCCTGGTGAGTGTCTGATACTGTGAACCAAATGTGGGTATTTGTGTGTAAGTAGGAAACTGGAGATCTAGTGAGATTGACTTTTTTTTTGTAACTTTTCTGACAGCCTTCAGGGAAGAAGGCTGGAAACAGAAAGGTGCAGTTGTGCCCTGGTAGCTGCATACACACATCCAGTTTCCTCTGGGCTGTCCCCACTCCTCTTACCGGTGGTAAGGAACCACAGAGTTGTTGCCCAGAGGCAAGCCCAGCCCTGCACACATGGTTCACATGTGCAGTGCAGCGCCTGCGGTAGCAGTGGGGCACGGCCCTCGGTTTCGATCGCTGTGTCACTCCAGTGAATTGTATCATTGGTAAAGGAGGTGAGTCGCTGTGAGGAAGACAAGGTGGTTTCCCCTTCATCCTGTGGGTTAGAATGTTCCTGCACAGCACTAGTAAATCCCACGTAACAGCCTTGCCTTGAAGAGCCATGCAAATGGAGGGGAGAACAGTTCCTCATTAAGTAGGAAGGGTTTAAATTTGAAGGATGTTCTCTGGTCTCAGCAATGCATTGTCCAGGTTGCTGCTCTGCTGGAGAGCTGGCATCCAGAGGCAGCTGCTGCTCCAAGCAGCTCTGCATTGCCATGAAGGCAATAAAAGTGTGCTGGTGTTCACTCAGCACCAGGTTAGGTAGGAAAAGAAAGCTTTTAACTTTGCATCTGCCTCTTCCAGCTCTTCCCTGACAGCTTTTTCAAACTTGGAGCAGGAAAGCAAGAGGCCTGTCCTACATTCCATACAGCCTAACCATGAAATTCATGCGGCGGCACCAGTGGAGTTCACCTGGGCTGACATCAGAGTGGAGGGACCCGCTTGGTGGATGTGGGGAGGCCTGTGGATGTGGTCTATCTAGACTTTAGCAAGGCCTTTGACACTGTCCCCC
>JAOXOE010032256.1:0-11187 GCA_028565055.1 Phoeniculus purpureus
TCTCTAATCCCTCATCCAAGTCATTAATGAATAGATTGAATAGGACTGGTCCCAGTACTGACCCTTGGGTGACTCCACTAGATACAGGCCTCCAGCTAGACTCTGTCCCATCAACCACTACTCTCTGGCTTCTGTCCTGCAGCCAGTTCACAATCCACCTCACTACCTGATCATACAGTCCACACTGCTTCAGTTTGGCTGCAAGGATGCTGCTTCTCTAGTTTCATGCATGTGAACATATATGACAATCTGTTGTGGGTGCCACCCCTAGACAGGATCATGTACAGGATGCCACAGTGAAAAGAGTAAAGCTACAGTAGCAGAATGTTTTGTGATAAATTGCATACATCAGCTGTTGCCTCCTAAATTCTTGTAAATAGAGGTTGTCTGGAGACAAAGGCATTTCAGATTTTGGTAAATAACCATGTAAATGCTTTAAATAATCCCTCTCTTTCTAAGTACAGATGCTCCAGCCCACTGATCGTCTTGGTGGGTCTGTGAGGCTGGGTCTATTTAGCCTAGAGAAGAGAAGACTGAGGGGGGGATCTCATAAATGTTTATAAGTAAAGGGCAATTGTCAGGATGATGGGACCAGACCATGGGAGATTAAATTTGAACTTAAGGAATAACTTCACAGTGAAGGTAACGGAGCACTGGAAAAGGCTGCCCAAGGAGGTTGTGGAGTCTCCATCTCTGGAGACTTTCAAAACCTACCTGGATATATTCCTGGGGTATCTGTTCTAGAACCTGTGCACATGGGGGTTGGACTAGATGATATCCAGAGATCACTTCCAACCCTATGATTCTATGAAATATCTGTGCCCTGTGTCCTTTTAAGCTTAACAATATCATGAGTCATTGACTTTCACACTTTCATTTTTTGTTGAATAACTTTTCCTCTTACTTATTCGCTACTGTCCAAAACAGAAGTGCTTGATACTCTTTCTATTTCCCATATATTGTTTAAATACATAACTTAAAAATTATTCTCTGAATTCAACTCTATTCTTGCATTGTTTCTAAGAAAAGGTGAATGAAACTGAAAAATGTTTTTGAGAAATCATTATTTTTCTTTCTAGTATAATGGAACATTTTAATTTTTAGTTTTCTCATAACTTAGGTTTATGCCTCATATTGTCCACTCCTGTTTCATTGTGCTGCTTACAATTAGAACCACAGCTGGTTCTTTCCCTCAGTGGTTATACTAATTTATAACTCAATACAGTGCATGAATAGATCATATAATTCCTTTCATATTGGCACAGGGAAGTGTAAATTAAGTTCTTGTATGCCAGCAAGGGAGAACACTATCCAAGTGTAGAACATTAAATTCCTATTTTTAATGTCTATGATAGATGCATTTAGAAATAAAACTGTTATATCTTCATGTAGTTTCCATTTCTTAAGTAATAAAACCAGTGGGTGAGTTATAATTATTTTCAGCTATACCTGGCTTTTTCAAACCCTACTTTAAAAATATTGCAAATATTAGTTGTTTTCAGTGGTGATAATGAGCATATTTGGGTAACATTTGTCCACTTAAAGCTGACATTTACCAACATGATGGTTCTCATTGTAGCTAGCTAATTATAGAGCCCCCTAGGCAGGAAAATAAAACTGAATTTAGCCTTTGCAAATTCTAGAGTCTAATCTGAAAATGCTTTGCTATTTCTATGCTGTTAAATTCATCTCTTTTTTCTTATTTTCTATCAAACCCCATTGTTAGAGCTCTCTCCAGCCTCATACCAAAGAAAACAGAGAGATTATCCATTCTCTCATTCTGCTGTGGGAAGAAAATCCCATTCTGCCATGACAAGTTTGGGGATTTTTGATCTTTCCTTTTGTCTTCCTAAATCAAAGAGCACTTTTTCTTTCGGAAAAAAAAACCTCCATCATTCTGCATTTGAAAGACTGAGTTGAAATGACGAATTGGAACTTGGGTTCCACTAAGGAGGTCTTGACTATGGGCATTTGGCTAATCTCCAAGTGGAACAGCTTTAGCAGAGCAAACTCAAAAGACCAGGTCACCCAGGTAGGCATCTCACAATGTTGGAGATCATGGTTCAAGTTCACGGTCAGAACGTAGTGCATCATTAATTTCATCAACATATTTTTTAAGTCTTAGCAAAACTTCTTAATCTCTGGTTAACCAGCTTTTTATTCCTTTACACATCATCCATTGCAATCTCAGTACGCAAAGTGGTTTTTTAAGTAAATAACTAACAGAGAAGTCAGGGGCATAAATTGCTTTATGTGCCCTTAATGTCCCTTGCTTCCTTATTTTTCCAATGCTAAGTGTGGCAGCCAGTATTTTACAGTGAGCCATCATTTCCTACCACACCAGGAAGTATTTTTTTTTTATTCAATATTGAATTACTCTGCAGGCTTACTTGCAACAGTGGCAGGCTGGGCACAATGATCAAGCTTTATGTTCTGATCGTTTAAGAATTTTTATTAATAAGTGTCATCAGAATTTTTACATTTCAGGGTTTCTTTCTTAAGTGAAACGATTTTTTTTTTTTCAACCAATTCTATGGAAAACTTCCTGAAGGCTGGTATCTGCTCTGTCACTGATTACTGTGCTGTGCTTGTCTAACAATGAATCATTATTGCTGGAATGGACCTCTAGGATCAAGTCCAGCTCTCATCCCAACATCTCCCAAACCCCTAGACCATGGCCTTAAATGCTCTATCTACTCGGTTTTTAAACACTTCCAGGGATGGTGATTCCATCATCTCCCTGGTAAGCCTGTTCCAGTGCCCTACCACTCTCTCAGTAAAGAGCTTCTTCCTAATATCCAACCTAAACCTCCCCTGATGCAACCTGAGGCCGTTTTCTCAGATCCTATCATTTGTAATTTGGGAGAAGACACCAGCACCAGCCTCACTACAGCCTCCTTTTAGGTAGTTGCAGAGAGCAATAAGGTCTCCTCTCAGCCTCCTCTTCTCTAGAATAAATAACCTCAGTTCCCTCACTCACTCTTCATAGGGCCCATTTTCCAGACCTCTCCCCAGCCTTGTTGCCATTCTCTTGTCCCGCTCCAGTACTTCTCATGCTGTGGCATCCAAAACTGAATACAATTCCATGATTCTTACCGTTCTGTAGTCTACAACTTTTTCTTGCAGAAAAGTCACTAAGTATATTGCAAGAAAAAAAAAAATAATAAAAAGAAAAAGCTGGTGTCTTCCATAGCTGTATAATGGTGGGTTTTTCTTCCTTCCAGTCATAGCTTTACATTTTTAACAAACTCAGAGGTCTTCCTTTTAGCCACAAAAATCTTAAGTATTTTAATAGAGCTGCACCTGTTTTGGCTTAGCCCAAGCAGCTGCAAGAAGCCATCATGAGAAGCACTTTTCACCTCATATAAATTTTCCATTGTGTCCAGTGTGAAAGGTGTTTAACTGAACACAGTAACTCAAAATATTCTGCTGTCAGCTGCCATTTAAAAAGAAAGAAAGAAAAAACCCACATTGCCTCTCATTTTGGCTGTGAAAATATCCTTTGTGAAAATGTCAGTCAGTGACCCTCATCTTTGTTCTTTTGGACTTGAAAACATTATTGGTTGTCTGAAGCCTGACTAAACAAGGGACTTTATCCTACTAACCTGAATCTCTGCATGCCCTCTGGAAACGGGATGAATGTGGGCTGAGAAGGCTGAGAAAACTGCATGGAGAATGAGGGTTAAGGAATCATTGTACTATGTGGATTCTAATGGCAGAGTTTATATTGCATGATCTTGGCAGTAAGATTCCAGTAAAGAGGATGCCAATCTCAGTGCTCTGTCAGGAACTCCAGCTCGTTCTCTTTTAAGCAGTTGTAAATAATTAAGCACTTTTTGTTATGCTCTAGGTGGTTCAATAATCTTTGTTGCTCAACTGTTTAAGATTGCCAGCATGTGCCTTTTATTGAGTCATAGAAGGTATCGGTCTTGGATTTTTGCCCTTTTAACCTCAATAATATCATTGTTCTAGCATTATTATCACATGACAGAATGAAGAGGTAGGAGTTAAAGCTATCTTTGGAAACACAAACCTCGCAAGCTTGTCAGACTTAGGTTCTCAGGCTCTTAACTTCTCTCATGGTTATTCTAGACTGAAAGCAAACAAACCCT
Source organism: Phoeniculus purpureus (assembly GCA_028565055.1). NCBI lineage: Eukaryota > Metazoa > Chordata > Aves > Bucerotiformes > Phoeniculidae > Phoeniculus > Phoeniculus purpureus. The sequence continues at coordinate 4,113 of JAOXOE010032256.1, forward strand.
GAAGTCGTCAAAATACACTTCCCCAGGTCATTTTCTCCTGCAGCTTCTGAAAAACCAAATATGTTTTAGCAAATGTAAAGTGCAGGACTGTGCCCCTGTAACTGATTGCTGCATCCTTCTGAGGCCAAATTTTTTTTTAATGTGCATGCTCTATCTACCACGACTTTTCTCATTTCTGACTAAGCTATGTTCCAACTGATTAAAGCCTTCACAAATCTTACTATTATGAGGATTACTACTGGCGTGGTTTTCACCATTTTAACAAATATTTTAGCAATCCTGCTTAAAAATTAGTAGCATGACTCATGTAATCAAGGCCACAGACTAAACTTCCTTTTCTCAGGCTCTTATTCTTTCAGGACTTTATTCGACACAAGCTTTGTCAGCGAAACCTCAGTGCGTACTTTAATGGACTATTTAGCAAGGCAGATGAAGACAATACTTCAACAGACCTACAGGTTTTGACTGGTTTTGGTACAACTAGGTTTCATTCATCAGTGCAAATAGAAAGTCACTGAATCCTGTGCTTCGGAATGAAGTAATACATTTTCACTTCTCTTTTTGTGAATCAACAATTTTGAAAGGCTTAAAAATACCTTCCATCTTAAAAAGGTATTCTAGCAGTAATTATTATTATTATTCCATATGAGCAAATGGCAGCGTTATGAGCATGTCTGACTCCTACCTGATGGTTCCTTCCAGTGATGTTGTAATTTTCGTTGAAAACTTCATGCAATTTGAAGTGCTTTGAACAAGTTGATCTGGAATATCTGTAGAACTGCCTCTGCAAAATCAGTATGAGTTGCACTAAATACCAACATGCAGCTGTTCTGTTGTTGTATCAGTCCTGTGATGTATTAATCACTGTTTTCACAGAGTCACAAAATCTCTCATGATTCCTATGAAAGAGCGTACCACAATGTGGTCTTCTGCCCGTTTTGCCTGTCCAGAATGAAATGTCTGGTACTTTTGCAGTACTTCACCTCCCATGCTCCATGTCACCGAGGATCTGGATGCTTGGTAGAAGATCTGCTTGAACTGATGAACTGATCTGCTTGAATATGTTGAACTGATACAGTCACATACTGACGATGCACAGTATCTGACTGTATGGGAAAACATACCTTACTCTGCATGCCAAAGGTATCTGGTGCACAGGTTTAAAGCACTTTTAGCAATATTAAGACAATACACTGGGATACAACTTTTGCTCATGTAAATGGATCCAGCAACTGTCAGGCTGGCATCTTCTGCATCTACAAATGAAATGTTTCATCCATATGTATTCTAAAAGGGTGAATGAATGAGGACTCAAAATCTATTTACCTGGTTAAGTATCTGTGAATAGTTAATTTTTTTTCAAACTAATGCTGCTGTAGTTTCTACCTTGGTTATGGTTCAGTTTTCATTATACTTCATGGGAATGCAGAAGCTGTTTGGAATACATGGTAGCATAAGCCAAAATGAACAATCTGTATCATAAGCAATAATTTACCCACAACTACAAAGTACTGTGGGAAGTACTTCAACAAGTGAAAAATAGGCATTTGTAAGACATCAGGTAGTGTGCCCAGGTGGCCAAGAAGGCCAACGTTATTCTAGCCTTGATCAAGAATGGTTTAACCCATAGAAGTAGGGAGGTGATGGTGCCCCTGAACTCTTCACTCATGAGACCACACCTTGAGTACTCTGTCCAGTTTTTGGGTGACACAGTATAAGAAGGACATTGAGGTACTGGAGCGGGACCAGAGAATGGCAACAAGGCTGGGGAGAGGTCTGGAAAATGGGCCCTATGAAGAGTGAGTGAGGGAACTGGGGTTATTTATTCTAGAGAAGAGGAGGCTGAGAGGAGACCTTATTGCTCTCTACAACTACGTAAAAGGAGGCTGTAGTGAGGCTGGTGCTGGTGTCTTCTCCCAAATTACAAATGATAGGACGAGAGAAAACAGCCTCAGGTTGCATCAGGGGAGGTTTAGGTTGGATATTGGGAAGAAGCTCTTCACTGAGAGAATGGTAGGGCACTGGAACAGGCTTCCCAGGGAGATGATGGAATCACCATCCCTGGAAGTGTTTAAAAACCGAGTAGACAGAGCATTTAAGGCTGTGGCCTATGGGGTTTGGGAGATGTTGGGATGAGAGCTGGACTTGATGATCCTAGAGGTCCATTCCACCCGTAATGATTCTACGATTCTGTGAATGCTTTTATTGAATATTAAATTGCATATATAATTCTAGTTGACAGTGTTCTGTTACTTTACTGCTTTACTATTTCGAACACTTATTTAAGGTTGTTTCTGTCTTGGTGTGTCAATAGCTCTGAGACAGAGTAAAAATTTTTTTTGTAAGTGGAAACTATTGGGTGAAGTTAAGTCCTACCCTACAGAAAGGTGGCCAGACTGCTTTCCCTGCTCCCAAGTGCGGTTGGATGTTAGATGAAATTAAGCTATCTCACAAGAGATATCAAGGAGCTATGCCTGATTTATATCTTAAGAACATTCATCCAAGAGGACTGGAGGCAAGGCCTCCTGCCATTATTTATATCACTTGGAGTGAGGAAGTGTGCTAGAGTCTAGCTGTGCATGGGGAAGCTTGAGGGAAAGACCACTGCCAGATTTGTGGATTGAGTTCTCTGTTTTTATTTCAAAAGAAGTCTGGAGAACAGACCAGGCCACTATGGGCTTGAATAAAACACTGCAACCAAAATAGTTTCCAGTTAATTAAAAGATTTGGAAATATTTGAAGGTTCAGTAAGAAGTTTGATTGCTAGATCTGGTTGCTTTAGTCCTCAGAGCAAAGAAAATAAGCTTCACCTTAACACCTGTTTTCTCTCTCCCTGTCCCAGCAGCAAGTGGCCATTATTTTTTGTCAGGGCTGTTTTCACAAACACATTTTTCAAAAAATCAGAATTAGAAGACTGAATAAAACTTTTTCATTGTAAGCAACAACAAAAAGTCTGTGACTTAAGGTATAACTTTTGGCAGGGCCTTACCTTCATTTTCTAAGGAGATGGTATTTAATATGATCATGCTTTCTACTAATAATTTATATCACTTTGTCTGTTGATGTTAGCTAATCATAGATTAAAATATAATTTCTTCTACCTTCTTAAAAATCACCTGGATAAAAAAAAATTAAAACATTAAAAAGCTATAGGCCTCTAATGTCTTGCTGTACCTAAGAAATGGGAGTGTATCCCAGAAGTCCAACCACATCCTAGGCTGCATCAAAAGAAGCATGGCCAGTAGATCTTGCCCCTCTGCTCGGCAATTTGGGGCCTTGCTTGGAGTAATGCCTCCAGTTCTGGAGTCACCAGCACAACAAGGACATGGATCTGTTAGAGCTGGTCCAGAGAAGGGCTACAAAGACGATGAGGGGGCTGGAATATCTCTCTCAGCCTGTTCTCTTAGGAGAGTTGGGGTGGTTCAGCCTGCAGGACAGAAGGTTATGGGAAACCTCATTGTCACCTGCCTGTATCTGAAGAGGGCCTACAGGAAAGCTGAAGAGGGTTTTTTTTCTCCAGGGCTTGTCATGATAGGACCAGGGGTAACTGCTTCAAACTGAACAAAGGAAGATTTAGATTAGAAATCAGGAACAGGTTCCTCACTGTTGGAGTTGGTGAGATATTGAAATATGTTACCCAGCAAAGTTGTGGAGCTCCATCACTGGATGTGTTTAAGACCAGTTTGGGTAGGGCTTTGAGCAATCTGGTCCAGTGTGGGGTGTCTGTGCCCATGGCAATGGGGGTTGAAACTAGACTATCTTTGAGTTCCTTTCCAACCCAAACCATTTTATGAGTCCATTAAGCTTCCATTGGTGATTGTGGCAGTTAAGCCAGAATTGCCCCTGGCCTGCCTTTCCTTCTGCCTTGCCCCTTGCCATAGAGTTCATACCGTTATTGAACTTGGCATCAGTGTTCTTTTCCTCCTACTAAGTTCAGTTACAACTGAAAATACATCACTGTAGTGGGTTTTTCAGCTAGACTAGAAGCTTTAAGCAGCTTCACAAGCAGTCTGGTTGATCTGGAGGAGAATGAGAACCCAAGGGCATGAGAGAAGCCAGGGTTACTGTACCCAGGGTATAAATCACACTAAGTTGCCATGAACATGAAAGCATCTAATCAGTCAATCTGTTTCCCATGCATGAGACTTGACTGACCACAGCAAGTGAGTTCTCACTTAGTTGAAGTCTGCCTGCACAGGTGGGATAGGCAGAGTTAACGGCAGTGGTGGTATAGGAAATCAGCCTTTGCTCATCCTCCTGTTCATGTGCCATCTGGCTCTGTAACTCAGCCTCACTGCATTTTCTTAGAGATAGGTGGTGGATGTTGGTAAAATTGAAGGATAAAGTAGGTGTTGTCATATCAGTTTGCACTTCTCTCAAAGTAAAAGAAGATCATGTAAATTAAATTCATAGATAATACTCAAATTGGAGGAATTTCAGTCCCTGAAGAAAAATTTATTCCTACTCACAGTGATGCTAATGGCAAGTTTCATGTTCATGTCAGGTGCATGTGTACTCAAGATCTCTAAGATAAGGGGTAACAGTTGCTCTGAAACTATGAAATGTTCAGTTGAAAAAGGGAGGTGGGGAGCAAGGAGATGAACCATTGGAAACTGTGGAAAAGTGGCAAGAAATAATGCATAAAAAGCAACTAGTTAGGAGTTTGACTGCGGGATATGTGTGAAAGTAGCTGAGTTGTTTGCAAAGCTATCTGCTGATGGAGCAGGGAAATAATTCCTACCTGAGTTCTGGTGGGGCTGAACACAGCTGTAGCTGATACTCGTGGAAGCAGGCAAAGAAATAATCTAAGTTTGGAAAAGGAGTGTTCAGAATTAGGAATCTAGAGAGCCTGATTTACAAAAGGTGGTGGAATTTCTCACATAAAAAAATGATGTAGTAATGATGTCTGATGGGATGTATAAATGTTCCTAAATAGCCCTGGTGGTAACAGCAGCAAAGAGATATTGTTATGAAAAGCACTGTTAGCCGCTGACATTTTAAGCAGTCTGCACTTGATCTGTGAAAGGTTTTGATTGACTAACGTACCTCACTTTCTAATGTAAAGTACAAAAAAACCTCTAATCTGTGCTCAGTTTCTGCTTTATTCACCTGCATCAGAAATCCACAGACTGGAAAAGTGGAGAGCCTGTGGTGGAGGGTTGCTCAGAAAGCTCAGACTCATTAGCTTTTCACCATTTTCTAACCAAGCGCAAGAGCTTCGGAGACTTGGGTGACGTGCATGCCAAGGCCTACCCAAAGAACTTCCCTCAGAGGTGGATGGAGCCTAGCAGAGGAGGGGTCCAAGAAGAGAAGACTGAGAGGACACCTTATCCATGTCTATAAATACCTGAAGGGTGGTTTTAGGGAGGATGGAGCCAAACTGTTTTCAGCAGTGCCCAGTGACATGACAAGGGGCGACAGGCAAAAGCTGGAACACAGGCAGTTTCATTTAGATGTGAGAAAAAGATTCTTCACTGTGAGGGTATCAAAGCTCTGGAATGGACTGCCCAGAGAAGTTGTGGAGTCTGCTCTGGAGGCATTCAAAACCTGCCAGGATGTAATGTGCTCCGGGCGATCCTGCTTTGGCGGGGGTGGGGTGTGCCTGTGTGCTTGAACTAGATGATCTCTAGAGGTCCCATCTAACTCCGGCAGTTGTGTGAATCTCTGATACTCCTGAGGAGCCGAGACCGGCTGGCTGAGGGAGGTGCCCGAGACGCCGACGCCGGTGCTGGGTTTGGTGCGGGCTCGTGTCCGGCTCCACTAGGTGGCAGGAGGCCGAAGGTCTTGGCGCTACTGTCCCGGAGCCCGTGCGGGTTCAGCCCTGCCTCTTCGCATTGTCTGAGGACATGATGAAGTGCGGACAGTTTCCTGGAGTCCTGCCTGCCCAGTGCGTCTTACTGCTTTTGTCATTAATAAAGCAGAATCGAGAAAGGATCCGAGGGAGGTCTGAAGCACAAAGAGCGCGGTGCGCTCACAGGGTGAGAGGGCACTTCTTGGCTATCTGCATGCAGCCTGCGAGGGAGAATTGCCAAGGCAAAGAGAAACTCTTGATGAAAACACAGCGGGGTGCAGCGTGGAGCGGTGGAAGAAAAGATGTCTGTAAAGTTTTCAGGGAATTACAGCTGGTTACGTTGTCGGGCAGTCGGCACCCAAGCGCGGAACCCGCCTCTCTTACTGGGCCAGTTCGGAGCGGAACGGCTGCCCGCTCAGGACAGCGCGACCTTCCCCATCGCTATTTCTGAAGTTTCAGAAGGAAGGAAGCTGGACAGTGTAAACATCTCAACACAGCATTAAATAAAATTAAGCCTCATACAGAATGGAAACGCGAGTTCTTTCCCCCGCTCCTTGTCGCCTTTGCCTTGTTTCAGGCGTGTGCTGTCTGCCGTGTCCTGCGGAAGCGCCGACTCCACTTGCTCAGGACGGGGATAACAGCCCAGGCACGGCTCTAGTGTAAAATCCGTGTGTTTTCTTGGGCTGTACCTCTTCAGGATGCCACTTCAGTTCCTATTACTCTCGGCTCAGGTAGCTGCGCCTGCCAGGAAACTTAAAAGCTGTAGCAAGTGGACTTTGAAGATCGCGCTGGCAGGTCGCGTTTTTTCCTCCCCTCGGTGTAGGAGTAGTCAGGGGAAGGGGTGGTGGTACGCGGGCTTCTGGCTCGGGCCCCGGGTGCCCGCCAAATCCAGACTCCCACACACTCGGCTGCTGTTCTCGGGGCTGCGGTGGGGAGCTGGGAAAGATGGGATCTCCGTGCCCCGCGGTGGGGAGTTTCTCCCGTCTGTGCTGTTCCCACTGCCTGGAGCGAGGGGACGTCTGGAGGGGCTTAATGCCGGGGGAAGGAGGTTGGGGCCCCGGCATGGGGTGACTCTCAACGCGGAGTCGGCAGGTGGAGTTAACGGACGGGCCGAAGGCTGAAGGGGAGCCTTGAGGGCAAAGAAGAGCCTGGGAGGAGAAAGGGACCCAAGGTAGAGGAGAACGGACCCGGAGCAGAGGCGGGAGGGGGCTGGGGGGCGTGGAGCAGGGAGCCGGAAAGGAGAAGGGGAGCCGGAGGGGAGAGGGCGGGGGGAGCGGTGGTGCG
>JAOXOE010032257.1:0-11186 GCA_028565055.1 Phoeniculus purpureus
AGCTCTCCAGCCTATCCAGATCTCGCTGAATGGCAGCACAGTCTGCAGGTGTGTCAGCGACACCACCCAGCTTTGTGCCATCAGCAAACTTCATGAGCATTCCAGGCAGAGGGCTTTACAGCCCCTTAAGTAAAGGCAGCAATGGGGACTGAGAACTCTGTCAGCCTTCACCTGCGCTTAGCATTTACCATTTAATGTTGTGACCTGCTTGTGTTCACCTCATTAAGTGGGGAGATCATTTCATAGCCTAAACCATGTCCTAAAATCCTCCTGTGAGGAAAATAATACCACAAAGCAGTATCGCTATCTGTGTCTCATCTATTGTCAAAGTAGCACAGGATCAGTTGCCTCATGGCCACCAAGTAGGTGCGAACAGCCATGGGGCAAACAGGGATAGTGACCACAGTGACACGGTGACACTGGGGGAAAAATTAAGCCCTTTCTTCCCCCACAGTTGAAGTCTGATGCTGTGGATCTTCCCATGAACTTCCCCCTGTGCCTTACGTGCCCTGGAGTAGTGAGAGAAGAGCAGCCTCACTGCCAGAGTAAGTGGAGGACGGTGCCTTGTGAGGCACCCCCTCCACCTGCAGCGCTGCAATTTAGCCATTAAAACAAACCTCGGCCTGCAAAATGATTCAACTTCAAGTGATTAAAAGGATTAATTTGGTGATGCTGCAATCAGGGTGAGAGCACGTAACTCATTATTCATCAATTAGGGGTCTCATCCGCACACGGATGATTAGGGTGCATCATTGCCTCAAATTAAGCGCGAAAAAAAGATGTTTTAAAGCAACCATATGGTTCTACTTCAGAAGCAGTTAGCCCTCAAATTGAGCACATTGACTAGTCATAATTGTTGATGAATGAGGGAAGAGTGCACCAAATTTATTTAGAGAGTTACCCCTCCACTTTTGCTGTTGTGGTGTTGGGTTTTTTTGATGGGATCTAATGAATAAGCAGAGTCAGCTTGAATAGCCGGCGGGGTCTCAGGTGAAAAAGATAGCCCCCAAAACACCCTTTTCCTCCTCCCTCCCTGCATCACACTCTGTATAAAAAGGCCAGTGCAGATGACTTCTCTCTGGACAGAAGGCAAAACCTTGGACTTTCTTTTTCTTTAATCCATGGCTCAAGGCTGAACTTGACCATCTCACTGCTGTCATTGCAGTCTTGCAGGACTGAAGCTCTACACACTCATCAAAGAGACAGACAAAGTTTTTGGCTGCAGTGGGGCTGGCGTTGGAGGCTGAAGGGGCATGGACAGGTACAGTGAGATGCTCTTCTTGGTGACAGAAGGGGTTTGTGCAGAGATGCCACCTGCAATAGACTTGTGGATGAAAGAAGCAGCAAGGAACGGAAATGACCACACACAAACAGCTTCTAAGTGGAGTTCGTGGCTGCTGCAACTGCTGCGGTAGGACAGTTGACACATCTGGCAGTTCACAGAATCAGAGGATCACGGAACATTAGGAATTGGAAGGGACCTCTAAAGATCATCTAGTCCAAATCCCCGCCACAGCAGGATCACCTAGACCAAGTCACACAGGAACACGTCCAGGTGGGTTTTAAACATCTCCATGGGCAGCCCGATCCAGTGCTCTGTCACCCTCACTGGGAAGAAGTTCCTTCTGATATTTATGTGTAACCTCCTATGTTCCAGCTCACACCTATTGCCCCTTGTCCTATCACCAGATGACACTGAGAAGAGCCTGGCTTCATCCTCCTGACACCCTCCCTTCACATATTTATAAAATTAATGAAGTCAACCCTCGGTTTCTTTTCTCCAAGCTCAAGAGACCCAGCTCCCTCAGCCTTTCCTCATAAGGGAGATATTCCACTGCCTTCATCATCTTTGTGACACCCTCCAGCAGCTCCACACCCCTCTTTGAACTGAAGGGCCCAAATCTGGACACAATATTCCAGAGGCGGTCTCACCAGGGCAGAGTAGAGGGAGAGGAAGGAGAACCTCTCTCAAACTATGCTAACTATGAAATAATTTTCCCTCGCTCTTGTACTGTGTCCCAAGTAAGGGAAGTAAAAACACGCAAGGCTGATCACAGCCACGGTTCTGCATGCAGCATTGCCATCCAGACACAAAGGGAAACTCACCTCTTGTTTGTGTAACTCAAAGAATTCTTGAGCAGTCTTCCTTGAAGACTTCCCAAAGTGGCCTCTTCCAGCTGAGATCAAACAGAAAGCACAAAGGGGGATCAGAGTGGAAACTACATCATTAGTTATTACTGTGTTTCCTACCAGCAACTTTATAATAAAAATACAGGACTGCCCTTTTTTTTCGCAGGCATCGCTCCATGACCTCCAGTCCGTTCGGGTGCCTGCAATATACAGAAGGACAGAAAACGTCTTCTGTGGTTTTGTTCTTCTTACAATGCATTACTAGAAACAGTTTATCTTTTAGCTTTCAATTCTTTTTGAGTGTCTAAACACTCCAAAGCACCCTGAGTACGAGAGGCAAAATAGGATGGGAACCTTCAGTCTTCTCCAGGTGGTTAGTGGAGCAGGAGCAGCACACTGAGCTGGCCAGGAAGGTGACGTAGGGATAGAGCAGGGTTAAACAAGTCAAATCAAAACAACAGAAAACTTTCTGCAGTTAATGGCACATTTGGGTTGGAAACTGGTTAAATCACAGAACTCAGTAAAGTGGTGGCCTCTGTCTAGTTATGCTCCTCAGGGGTCAGTCCTTGGTCCAGTCCAATTCACTATATTCACCAATTACTTGGATGTGGAAATGGAGTATATCCTCAGCAAGTTCACTGATGATATAAAGCTGGAAGGAGTAGATGACACACTAGAGGACTGTGCTGCCATCCACCCTTTGGGAAGGGACAGGGGTTAGTGGAGAGCCTCTGTCATTTTCTAGTGGCCAGCCCAGCCTCAACCCATGTTTTCACATGAGGTAAGTACTTTTTTGTGCAGAATTAGTATAATGAACAACTGAAATAATTTCAGACTTTGAAGATAACTCTGCCTACACTTGAATTACAGTTTTGCAGCTATATTTCAATTGAAGTTTTGCAGCATCAAAAATGAAGGTCCACGAGAAACATCACTCCAGAGCTCACATATAAAGTTGATGCCTCTGGTAAAACACTGAGCCTGCTGATGGTGCTTGCAAGGAGCGTATTGTTTGCTTGACTACTTTTGAAATCAAAGTGCAGCAGTTTGGAAAAAGATGGCAGATCGTGAAATATGATTTTGAAGTGTTTTTAATGCCTCTGGTACAATAGAATTTGCTTCTAGTTCGGAGATAAACTGTCACGCTGATGCAGAGTTCCTCGAGCTAGTGCCAATGCTGAGTTTATTGTTTAATTAACAATGACTATTGCTTTTCCAAACAACCTGGGTGTTTGCATTGTAATCCTCAAACCAGCCAGAGGGGATCACCATAGGGAGACACCTGAATTAGCACCACACGGCCAGCTCTGGTGGCATCATGGCTGCCAAGGGCTCTCAGTTAGTTAATCCTTTGGGGCCAGAACTTGCTCTGTGTGGAGCTATTTTGATAACTGGAGTGCTGGTTTGAATCATTCGTATCACATTCCTTAGAACACCTCATCTTCCATTTTGTGTTCAACGCACATCTCTTCCCAACCTGTAGTAATCACGAATGTTAGTAGAAACTGTGCTTGAGTATTTCAATTTAAAAGCAAAGTATTTTGCCAGTTGTATCACACCATGAAATTATCTCAGGTCTCACTATACTATGAATGGACACAAATCACACTAAACATTACTGTTGCCCAGCCATGAAAACAACGCAAAGCTAGCCCGAGTAACACCAATATGAAAAAAACACAGTCAGAATAGAAATGGACATTTCCTTTGGACGTTATTTATGCAGTCATTTAACCAGCCCTGGTTTTCTTCTCTGAGTGGGCAACAGTCCTTAAGCTTCTCATCCTATTCCTCACCTTTCTTTGCTCATCAAATGCCATTCTTCAAGGCTTGCCAACCCACTTGCTGAGTTACCGAGTCTCATCTGGGAGGAAGGAGGGGTACATAGGATGGCAGTGAGGTAAGAGGGCAAAAGCAGCAGTTCAAACCCTGCAAAACCCTGTCTCCCACGTCAGAAGCCCTCACAGAGCTGGTTCCAGGAAAGGATGTACAGTGACGTATGCATCCAATGGAAGTGCTGTGTGTTAATTGATATGTATTGATACGTGCCACTGAGCTGGTACAGGGTTCTGCAATACAGAGGCATCTGTCTAGAGGCTAATTGTGCACAACTTGAAGATTGCAGTTCCTCTCGTGCAGTGATCCTTTCCAGTCATGATGATTCTGTGATGGTCAGCTCTTGTAGGATGTGCACGATAACTATACATGCAGGGTCAAAGCAACATTGGTTTTGGACCTCTGCTTTTTAGTATGATGTTCAACCTCTAATTCTCTATTCTGGCAATAGTGTTCACTACAGACCTGTGATACAGCCTCTCCTTAATCCAGAAAAATACATGAAACTACAGCAGCATGTGGTCCACTTCCACCAGTGAAACTCCAGCCTGAGATAGTTCCAGTTCACCAATACTGTTCAACCAATACGAAAAGAAAAAAAGCATAAAACAGGAAAAAAACATCTTGTCCTCTTTAAGACCTTGATGTCATCGCTACTACTACACAGTTGTACTTACAGGGATGGATGCCTCTTGGCTGTCCTATCAGTTCTTCCTTGTCTAGTCTGTATAACAACAGAGATGCCCATCAGGCAGGAGCCAGTAGTGGTTCTAAAACAAGGTAAAAGCTAGTTAATTTTCATTTTATTATTATTAACATTATGTGGAGGCCAGAGCATTAGTAAGATATCAGGAAACATTTATTGCTTAATCATAAAAGACTCAAAGTGACAGCTCTAGAGCTGCTGTAATCACAGCACGTGCCTTGTTTTGCAGCACCTCTAAAAGCCATGCTTGGGTGGATGTGCCAGATGTACACACCTGGGACAAAAGTGCCTGTGCAAGGTGACTAATCCCACTTCAGACATTTCCTGGCACTCTAATGTAGGGTGAGAAGCAGCTTCTACTCCAGGCAGGCAGTGCAGTGAAGACACACACAGATTATAATAATGAGAGCATTCTTTTCTTCTTATGCAAAGTCTCACTACAGTTGGACTTGTTCCTATGGAGGGGCAGCTTTGTAGAAAACATGGGACCTGACCATGATCTCCACTTGAATCATCTCCATCTTTGTTCAGGCTTGAAGTATTTATTCCCCTTCTGCATTTCTAAAGACAGGAGAGGAGACAAACAGGACACACTGAAGTACAGTCTCTTCTAAAAGGAGAAGGAGAGGGACCAGCAGAAGGGATCTTATGCAGGGAAAATCCCTGGGGATAGATTGTAGTTTTTCCTCTAGGGAAGAAGGGAAGCCTCCACCTCAAGCTACGAGCAGTTTTATTGCCCAGACTGCCAAGGAGCTTCAGTTTCTGGCTGGTGTGTGTGTAGAGAGTGGACTTTTGGGACCAAAAGGTTTCTGCTTTCAGGACCATACGACGTTTTCTCCCCACCATTTTGCGAAAGGCAGGTCAAGATTTGTTACGTTTTACATTATGAGTCAATTAAAACTTCCCCAAATTTAAGAAATAAAGTACCTAAAAATGCTTATGTGGAAAGAAGAACATGTTCCATCTCTGTCCTCTTCTGCAGGACACCTACAGATCCAATATTTTAATGGTTTCTGGGCATAAATTAATTTATCTTTACAACATACCTATGAAACAAGGAGATGTTGGCAAGCTCATTCTGAAGGGCAGAGAAGACAGAGAGATGTGCAAGAGTTAGATTTGCCACACAAGGTCCTTGATATGTGGGGTACACTTTGTGCACTCCAAGCCACCAAGAGCAATTTCATCCCGCTGCAGGTATCACTGTACCTACTGTGGAGAGGGGTCCCCAGAGGAAAGACAGTTGAAATGTCCACATTTCTGCACTGACTTCTTGCAGCCATGCTCTTACTCCATCTATCTATGGGAGAAAGAAGGAAGCTTCCTGCTTCCTTAGGGAAGGGAAACTTCCTTAGGGAAGGGAAACTACTTTTGCATTTACTGGTGAGTAATAACCCACATGCAAATAAATTGCCATGGAGTACCCGTTGCACTGCACGTTAGCAGCCCGGGTTGATTTATGGCAAACTGCCCATCTGCCAACACCTCCAGAACAGACTCCTCTCTCCAGGCTGCAACACTCCTGTCTAGCTACTGCAGCACTTCTGCATTTTGGCCCTGAGACAGCACCTGAAGTACAATGCCATTCAGCAATTAAGTCACAAAAAGCTCTCACTCTGTAAGTGTGGTAATGAAAGTTCTGGGCTGCTGTTCTAGTCCTACTTCAGTTCCTTATAGAGGATTATGAAAGGGGTTTTCCACTAAAATATTTTTTTATTAAATAGTAGAAAAAAAAGAAACCAAACCTCAAAGCCAAACATTTTGCTTTGGTGTGGGTAGGAGCGTTTTATTCTGGTTTTAGGTACTTTGGTTTTAGAAAATAAAATGAAAGTAAATGTAACTCTTAAAAAGTAAATTTAAAAGAAATACCTCAGTAATACACATCCCACTATAAAAAAGAAACAGTTCTAGTTGCTTTTCCTATGGAGTTCAGGGCTGGGTAAGCCTGGCCTAAGTTTATGGCATTTAGTGGATGTCTCAAGTTTGCATTTTGGGAAGTTCCAGATAATTATTCGCTGCATTTATATACTCCAGCAGCAGTTCCTGCAAGCACCATGCAGAAAGGCTGCTCTGCCCCAGCCCCCTGGCAGCCATGCAGGTCTGGAGCAAACACCTCAGGATCCCAGGTATGCTTCAAGGATAGCATTCAGAAACCAGCATGCGGTTAGTTTGATGGCATCTTGCATACTTCCATGCCAGAATGGGAAGGAGAAAAATACTGACTGCTGGACTCATATCCTGAAGATGAGTGTGAGGGAGGTGCAGCAAGGTTCATCCAGAAGTATTTGAGGGAACCATCTGGGATTCCCTGAGGCTGGTAGAGGCTGCTGATCCCTGCGACGCTGGCTGTGTAACAATCCTGCTCATGTTTCACACCAAAAGAATGGGAACTAACAGCTAATGCTCAGTTTCACCCAAAAAAATAACCGAATGTCAATCAGTGGGTAAATACAAGAGACCTGGTGGCAGCAGGGAGGTTGCTCTTCCTACCATATGTCTTTTCTTTTGCTTTGGATCCATGGAGGCATTTGTGAAGTGCTTTCCATTCCCTGGTTTTAATTAACCCCCTAAAGCCTCTTTGTGAGGCTGCTGATATCAGCTGTGGCTCTGAACAGAAGCCAACCCTGTCAAAAAATTTTGGAACAAGCTCCTCTTGAATGGGCCCAATGAGCCAGGGGGCTGTTTCCTCCTTAATCCCACATTTAATAGCATGAGCTGGGGACAATAGGTAGCTTCTCCGGCTTTTTGTGGCTTGATTCCATTTGACACACGCAGCCCTCTTTTGACCCCTTGGTGAAGACACACCATCTCTGCACACTCTTCATGGGACACCCTCCATAAGTGTCAGCGATATGAAACAGCCCCGGAGAGCTTCCGCCTCCAGACCTGCACTGTTGGCTCCATCCCTGCCTGCAAAGCTGCCTCCTAGCAGGGGGTGCTCTGACAAGAGGAACCAAACCAACATGGATGCCTCCAGTTATAGTTGGTCTTTTTTTATGTGTTTATTATATTTCTCTAAGTGAGTGTTTCAGTCAAAGAACTCGAGGATTACAAGATTTTGCCATGGCAACATGCTATTAGAAATGCAAAACTGGAAAAGGGGGTCGCTTTTAATTCTCATAATTAGATGACAAACGAGTACAACATTGTCGCTTTCTATGTATTTGGAAACTGGAAAAATCACCTTCTGTCTCCTTTTTTCTGGGGAGCTATTTTTCTTCAAAAAGAGCTTTTTGCTGGAGACTGCAGAAGAAAGAAAACTTTTGGATTTCATTTTCTTTGAGTAGTGAGATTGACTCTTCACCTGAACAGTGGCTAGAGCTGACTGGCTGCTACTGTTTTGAGCAGATATTTGCTATCCAAAAGCATGAGTAAAAGATCAGTGTAATCATCAGTCTGGGAGTTACAATTCAAATCAAATCAGAAGACTTCACAAGCTTAAGCTCTTCTGCTTGTGACCTTTCACTTTTATTTATGGCACCGAAGCTGATCGTGTGTTGTTTAGTTATTTCTTCAAATGCCTGCTGTATGTAGACTAAGTGGAATAATTAGGTTTAGTTTTGAGAAAGAAAAGTCTTAGCACATATAGAGGTGACTAAATGTAAACAGCTGAGCAGCACATTGTGCAGAAAACACCTGTTGGCATCTTCGTTTTACTTGTCCATCAGTATTTACTGTCTTCACTTACGCAAAAAAACCCACAGAGATGAGCAATCACCAGCCTCAGTGTCAGGTCGCTCCTACTACAGGAGCATAAGAAAAGTTTGAATTACAGGATGGCAATCCAATTCACTTTTCACATTAAATAAATCAAATTAAAAAAAAACCACTATACAGAAAGACTGGCCTAACACTGGCCCAAACTCCTGGTGCAAACAGCAGTGTGTGGGGACTGCACTTGTGGATGGTGCAGTTACGACTGAAACAGATCTTGTTCTCACAGGAACAAGACTTATAACAAGTAAAGCAGCAAATCACAACATCTTAGGACTGGTTTCCAGAGATGAAAACAAACAAGTGATAGATCTTTAATTTAACCGTGTGCCATCCAATCAGACCTCCCCCACCCCATCCCCACCACCACCCCTCAACTATTCACACGGTTCTTTTTCAAGGTTCCTTTAAAAACAATTTCTTCTTCCCTCCAAGGATTTTTTGTTACGTTCATGGAGACCACACACATAAAATCAAATACTTTTGTCATTTACTTCTCATTGTACTGCTCTCTTTAGAGGAAGCATTGCCTGTGTTGTCTCATAAACATTGCAGTTCCCAACCCAGCACCTCTTCAAATGTTCATTTTTCAGGGTAGTGTTTTAGATAATTGTTGAGCTTCACGGCAACTACCAATTATATGACTTCTTGGAAGCACTACCACAGTTTTCTGTGTCCTGATACACTTTGTGGTCTATGACTGAGCTGGCTTCTAATTTTGTGGTTTTAGTCCTCACCAACTCAAGCAAAACAGGATTTCATCCTTTGACTCTGTATCACTTGTAAGAACACCCAGGAGTAAAACAAGTTCTCTTGAAAGTGTTACTGGTAAAAGCCCCAACAATCGGCATACACCATCAAGAGTTATCAATTGGTATCATTAGCGGTTATTGAGCCTTATTCCGATGGTGTACAGAAATACCACATGGTACCTGCTTTCAGCCATGCCGTTATGGCTTGTGATCTCAATTCTCAAGCTATGTAGTGTTCATTCTAGTCACTATTGCCAGCACAAGCAAATGCAGAACTATCACCCATCTAGATGCCAGAGGCCAAATCCTTCAGGTCTATGATATCCATTAACTCTATAAACCTAACATTTAGACACCTGGATCTTGACATAAAACCTCTGCTGCTCAGCTAGGCACCCAGGCTTCCTATGCACTGAAAGACGTCTGAGTTAGGGATGAGCTGGGATTCACAGCAGCCAGCCTGCCCAAACGAGCCAGTAACATGTTGTGAATAGGTATGTCTGAAACACAAGCTTCACGCACTTCACCCGACCAATTTCATATGCATTTGCACTATGCCAAAGCAGGATGGCCTAGCAATTGCACGTTGGTCAGCTCAGCTGTATCACATAAACCCTGGACTATGCTATTTCCTACACTACTACTTCTTCTTCTACTGTAGGATACTATACTGTCCTTCCTTCGGTGTTGTCAACATATAAGGCAACTCAACCACCCTGACTCTTTCAACTCCTGACCTGACTGATCAAGGACACAGCTGCTGTCAGGAAGACAGCATTCTCATTGCCAAAAAAGGGGCCCACTTCACGGACGTTTTTATCTGCAAAGGGTCAAGTGATCTCTGCAGGCCCTTCAAATGCTTATTTTTCTCCCTTTCCTCTTTTTGCCTTTGCTTCTTTGAGATTCTGCAATGGGTAAGATGTCTTACTAGCCTTAAGAATAGATGATAAGATGTACTTCACCCTAGGAAGAACCTTGTTGTCTTCCTTGTGATGATGGACCCTATTCCCCGAGTTCTTCTCTCACCCTCTGTGAGGCCTCTAACACCCCTGTGAAATATTCCCATCTGTATCCCATTGCAGGGGTCTTTTTTTTCTGGAGAAGCCAGAAGTGCCGGTGAAGGGAAATTATAGTCCAGAGTGCCCAAGGGAGCTTAGACATGGCAGATGCTCAGGAAGATTCAACCAGAAAAGGATAAGACAATGAAATGAAATACGTGGTCAATGATAGTTTCAAAGCATAATGATCCCAACAGCCTGCAGCATTGCAGTATGAAGTTAAGTAGATTTCTCGTGATTTCCAGTAGGTCATTTCAGATAGACCCAGAATACCATCTCAAAACAAAACAAATGTCAGGACAGTACAATTCATCTAAAGGAGTCAACAGCTTGCCAAGTAAAAAGGCAAGGGGCTGTTGTGTCTCAGAAGATGACAATCTAAGATAATATAGAACAACCTAAAGAGATTTATACGCACATAGTTATGTATATACTTCCTAGGAAGTAGTCTGAAAGAGATAGCTCCTTTGAACAATATCCTAACTAAAATATCTTCAGAAATCCTCACAGTCCACTGCTTTTGAAACAATCCCTAGTACAAATAGGAAGAAGATGAGATTTCACCTGGAAAGAAAAAAACTGTCTTAAAAAAAACCAGATTCTGCGATCTTGGCTGGGTTCACAAGGCACCCGAGCTGCAAGCAACTGATGGTTTGCACTTGTCCCATAAGGGGAACAGGATCCTGGGGCAGGAATTGGCAGGGCTCATTAATAGGGCTTTAGACTAGGTTTGAAGGGGGAAGGGGTTAATAGTCTCCTGCTACCTGGTGACAAAGAGTGGGGCAGTACACCAGCAGCAGAGGGATGGAGAGCCAGTGAGGGCCTTCAACTTGTCCTGGGGCGAGCCAGGGGTGATGCACCAGGACAATCTGAGGAAATCAAGAGCAACTGGCACAAGAGGAGGACAGGGCCACCCAGCTGAAGTGTCTCTATGCAAATGCTCAGAGCTTGGGCAACAAACAGGATGAATGAAGGGCCACTGTGCTGCTG